>AFAN01000380.1:0-19928 GCA_000218505.1 Schrenkiella parvula | reverse complement strand
CTAATTAGTCGTATATATATATATATATATATATAGATACGTGAACATACTTGGAGGGTGAATATTTTTTGAAGGTGGAGGTGATAATTATTGGATAATAATGATATCATATTTTTATGTTTGGTCCAAGTCATAGTCCAACTCAAAGTTTCCCACTTTCTTCCTTTTCCTCCAAAAAGCATTCAGTTTAGCCGTTAAAAGTTTGGTGCTGCATCATCGCACTCGTGGGAAATAAAGTTGCTAGGTTCTCATGTCTGTTTGAAATGACAGCTGTGCCCTTTTTGGTAATTTTTCAACAAAAGAAGTATTGTCATATCATTTGTAAATGCAAGTGTGCACTTCAGAAACTTTAGCTTAAAAATCTTAGTAGATGGATCATATATAAAGCAGATTATTGCAAAATGGTTGGTTCCACATCTTTTGGTCATATGCAATCATGCAATCATTTATATCGAATTTTGTTGGTTTTCCAAACCATGTTTAAAATTTTTCTAAGTGTTAGTAAGTTCGAGAGAAACTTAACGACTGGTTGAATAATCGGACATATATTGGGAATTATCGGAGCTTTTTGGTATTTGTATATAATACATATAGTTATTTTTCTCATTGTTGGCTTTAATGAATTGTGAAATAACCAATGGTTCGTGTTGTATGTTGTTGTTTATTTAAGCAATTGTGCGTTCCTTGTATGCTTCCATATTTTTTGTTTTGTCTATGCATTATAGTTATATATTTATTTGCCAAACAATTGCTATTTAAATAATGCATAATATTCCAAAAAAATATGCATAGGCAATCCATTTTGTAACTCAACTGTAGGTAGGTCGCTGATTAATTAAAAGAATGTTACTTTAGTTTTTTATGATCTGAATTTGCATACGCATAATAAAAAAATATAAGTATTATAAGAAAAGAGAGATACGTTTATGCTTATAAATATAGATAGATCAAATTAACTATATAGTATATAATTCTTCTCATATCATTTTCTTTCGAAGGTTCTATAACGACTTTGAAACTTGTTATCATAATACGAATGAATTTGTTTAGCCGGATAGAAAATGTAAAAAATAAAGAACTTCATCTTTATCCCAAAACCAAAGATTTTGTGTAGTAGATGATTGACATATATTTATTTATTACGGAAAAAAAAGCATAACAAATTCAATGATATTTTGGGCTTGACCTTCCTACATACAACTTTTTAATCAAAGTTACTGTTAAAGGCTTAAAGCAGTACTCAATGGGCCTATTATTTTGGGCCTTGACCTCCTACTTATTAGTTATTACTTTGTCGACCCAAAATGATTGTGACACACTTCTGTTGTTCTGAACTATTTACAAAAAATAACTTTACACACTTGTGTTGTTCTCTTGTTCTTAACAAAATCATATCTTGTCCAACAAACCATGATTGCTCAAATATACGACTAGTGTGGTTTTATTCACTACAAATGACAAAATAAATAAAAAATATTTGTCATAATCAATTAAACCGAAGAGTTTTGGACCGAAACTTATACGTCTCTCCGTCTAGATCAAAAGACCCCTTCGAAACAACAACGTTCGAACACTCCTGGACGATTTCAACCATATGAAAATAACATTTCGACAATGATACATTTGTAAAGTGATACATTCCAAATTGTTACTGGAAAATTTTAACTTCTATATCGCATATGTGTGCTATTTTTTTAAAATGTTTTCAAATGTGTGCTATTTTTTTTTCAAATTCCAAATTGCTGATTCAATATGATAATAAAAAATCTAAAAAATTATACGTTGCATGTTGGAAGAGAAAATAGTATTTGTCCAAGTTGGAAAAACAAGACGAAGAAATATTGTAAAAACATTATCTTTTCTTTGGTCAGATTGATATTTTCACGTGGCTATAAGAGGATTCTTTTTCTTTCTTAACTTCACATTATCTACTGAAAAAAAAAACTTCGAACACTCTTAGTTTGCAGATAACCACGTGTCTAGAAAGACATACCAAGTGTCAAAGCGTTTAAAAATCTGCACCGATTAATTTACCGATCTATTTATCTTTTTTTGGTATTTTCTTCAGTCATATTTTTCATTTTCTTGCATTATATTTAAACCTCGTGAACTAATTAAAAGAGATTCAGATCTTGAAGGATGCATGAGACTGAATTTAAGGAGTCTCGGCTTTTCAAAGTACAACGCACCGGGATCGGCAAATGGGATCTCTAACCATGTGTTGTCCAAATAATTAGCCACTTTTAAATGAAAATTTCCAAATATTTATTAGTTATATTGGATTCTATCAGACGGAATTAGTATTATATATAGATTATATTGTATGTTAACTGTTATTAGACAAAAACAATAACCCGTATAATAAATTGTTAGAATTTTTATGAAATAAGAACAGGACAAAAACATTTCGGCGTATTCATTATTTTCTCGGATTCCACTTGCGTCGGTGGCTGCCACTGATCATCGAATGATGTTGACCATTATTAAAATACTACCGATGTAATTGCATACATTTTTGTGCATACAGTAATAAAACCTAAGCAGCCCAAATAATTGTTTGACACCCAAAAAGATTGTAATCTGAAAAATACAGATCAAAATGTAAAATCAAGTGAGAAATGTAATTTGAAAATTCGTATGCAGTTAGTTATTGATTTGTGCTATTAAACTGTTTCAAACGGGAAATTAAACCTTATTTTATTCAGTTCCATAACGGCTGACGCTAAATACACTATTTCGAGGTAGAATGAGTCTTATAATCAACAAACTTCACTGAATATAGGTGCAAAATAATGAATGAAAGTAGTTGACAGAGAAAAGATGAATGAAAATAACCAGATCAAGAAATATTTAGAAAATTTGCAAAATAATAAACTAAGCTTAGAAATTATATATGCATATTCATCAATTCTAGAACACAGGAGAGATAAATGAACATAAACATGAAAGACTTCCTATTCACTAACCTTAGCGACATTACTAATAAAACATATAGAGTAAATACTTAACCTGAATCGAGATTTGAAACTAAAACGAAGAAAACTTAAAACCCTAAAGAATGTTAGAAAGAGAAGAGAGAGAGAGAGAGTAAAGAGTTGTGAAAACAGAGTTACTTAACTAGCTCTCTGAATGAAAACGGTTTCTAGGTCTGGTGGAGAGAAGAAGTCTCTACCGCCGGTAACGTAGCTGCACTTGGACGACGACTTCCTCTTCTTCGGTGCGTCTGGGAACGGCGGGATTCTTGGGATTCTGACGGAAACCGCCGTAGGTGTCGTCGGACACTGATCTTGATCCTCTGTTTCGGTGATAGTGACGCCGGAGAATAAATTAACAAGCTTGAGAGGCGAACGTGGAGGAAACGGTTTTTTACCGTCGGCAGTTTCAAGTATCTGGCCGTCGAGTTTGTTTTGAGGTTTGCTGGAAAATCCCATGAGCTATAGTTGAAGAGAAATACAGGGGAAGTGTTCCCAAATAAATAAAAAGATTAATAAAAGTAATCAAAGGTTTGCTTCGGGTTTCGGGATTTTTAGGGATTAATTTGTGTTGAATGATTGAGACTTGCTTTACTCTTTTTATCTCTTAAAAAAAAAAACTTTGGTTGCGAATGTGAAGTGAAAGGGGACATTATTTCCCGGAGTTCGGTTTTATACTCAACAGAGAATTGAATGCAACAGATCGGTGTCAATTCAGTTCAGTTATTTTCCTATTTTTCTGAATTCTGACTAAAGTTTATAAAAAAAAGGTTTGTTTTTCTATCATCTCCAATTTAATTAAGATAAAAAAAAACACTAAAGAATGAGATTGAGTTGTATTTAAAAAAAATAATTTATATTTGTTTCTGAGAGTCTATAGGGGAAAGTGGAGGGAATAAGAAAATAAAAATAATAACAAATCAGAATTTCAAAATTTAAATTTTCTAATATATTATCGAGGTTAAGGAAGATGTCATAGATGTAACACAACATTTTATTTGAGATTAAAACACATTTAATATTTATCATAAGAAGTGTATGAAGTACCATTTTTTTAACTTTTACACACCAAAAAAACTGTAGAATATGATCTCAGTAAATATTTTAGGGTGCCTTTGAAATCATTCTTGATTCAGTTAGGTTAATTTCCTCTTTTTCTGAATTCGGACTAAAATTTATAAAAAATGTTTGTTTTTCTATTCTCTCAAATTTAGGACAAAAAAGAACACTAAAAATGAGATTGAGTTGTACTTTGAAAAAATAATTTATATTCATTTATGAGAGCCGAGAGAGGAAAGTGGAGAGGATAAGGGAAGAAAATTAGTAACGAATTATAATTTAAAATTTAAAATTTGTAATATATTATGGAGGTTAAGAAAGATGTCATGGATATAACACAACATTTTATTTGAGGTAGACACACATTTAACATTTATCATAGAACTATAAAGTACGATTTTTTAATTTTTACACACAAAAAACTGTATAATATGATCTAAGTAAATATTTTAGGGTGTCTTCGAAATCATTCTTGATATATGTGAATATGTTTTACGACAAAAAAATAGATTTTTGTATTTTCTATGTTTCAAACCAACGATAACATTGATCTTAATTAGATACAAATGCGTAAGTAAAGATTTAGAATCTAGAGTTTTTCTTTTCATTCAAATAAGAAAAACAACCTGTAAATAGTAGAAAATTTGCAAAAAGCTAATTTAGTGTCCTGCTCTCCGTAGATTAGTAAAGTTGATATTTCTTAAAAATGATATAACATGCATAAATATATTATATTACTCCATGCATTTGTTAGAATAGTCATTGCAAATTTGTGTGTTTCCATCAGTAGTATTATCTTCCATATTCCACATCTATATGTATTATCTAAAAAAAACAGGATAATGTTTAAAAAGCGATCATATGTGAACAATGGTGAAACAACAAGTTCATTCAAAAACGAATTGGAACCTGTGATGGAGAGAAGAGTTCATATGCAAAGGGCCGGTGACACCTGACCAAAACGAAAAAATAGAAAATACAAGAATGAGTTTAAAATGAGAATATGGAATCCGAGGGAACGCGTGACCTAAGCTACGTAAATTTAATCAACAAATAGTATTTAATGTTTTATCATAGTTATTAGTATTTAATGTTTTATCATAGTTATTAGTATTAAATATATCCTCTATAATATGCAAGTAAATAAATTTTTGTAATTAAGTTTATATTTATGTTTTATATTCTTTTAGCCAGCCTTGTTTGCCGGCGGAAGACTAATGAAGAATATTGTTGGTAGTTTGAAACTTCTAATATGTTTTGTTTTGTTTCAACTAACACATTTTTTATGCAGAAAACGATTCCAGGCGCGTGTACCTTCCCAAAGTTTATTGAGCTTCTTCGTCCTCCTCTTAAATCGAAAACCAAACAAATCTCTCTACCGATATTCTAATTAAGCCGAGACAAACCATTTGATCTCGGTCCATAAACTTTATATTGTAAAGTTCAGGTTTGAACAATCCTGAATCTACTTGACTACTTGACAAATTAAACTCGGACCGATGGTTAGCAAAACTAGTCTGATCAAACCGGAACTTAATCGAGGAACAAATCCAACATCTTCACAACGTGTCTTATTTGACAGATAGGGGCATATGTGTCAATTTGGAATCTCTTCGCCACATGCCAGATTACAATTTAAGCGCACAATCGGTGTCTTTTTTTTTTTTAATTTTAATTTGAAGATATCTGCCGGAAAATTCGTATTTTTGACCCTTCGTCTTCGGAAATGGCGGCTGTTTCTCCGGCGACTGCAACAACCGCTGCTTCTCTATCTCTCCCTCATTTAAGCTCTTCTTCTTCGTCGTTATCGTCTTCTTCGTCTCCGTTTTCTGTGAATTTCAAAACTGCTACAGTCGGTAATCGCTGCGTGAGGTGTGGAGTCAGAAGCTTAGAGAACCAGTCTGGTCACCGGAGCCTCGATTTCTTGTCCAATGGAGATCCGATCAGCCTAATTAATCAGAATTCATCGTCATCTCCGATATCAATGGCCGCGGCGGCATCGGAATCCGGTTCGAAGTGCTCGAAACGCGTCTGCCTCTTCCACAGCGACGAGACCAGAGATCTCGCCGAGCGAATCGTCGGGAAATCTGATTGTATCGAGCTACGAAGCATCAATTGGAAGTAATAACCTCTCATCTCTCTCTACTTATTTGATGACTTAAAAGATTACTTTTTCTTTTATCCTACTTGAAAATGAAGAAAGCTATCTTATTATTCTCTTGGTTGATTTCATATTCGTGGGTTTGATTCTAAAATTTGATAGGTTTTACTTTCTCTTGGTTCTTAACAGTTTGAAATTTGAAATGCGAGTTTCTTTGTGTGATTGGTCAATGTTCTTACTGCAGAGTTCAAAGTCGAGACCTTGAGAGGAGAAAGGTCTTTAAATCACCCTTAGTGCATCTTATGCTTTGTAGATCTTAAGAAATTTTGCATTAGGCTTCGAAGCTGAGGAAAATTTGGTTTGATGTAAAATATAATGGCTGGAAAAGTTTGAGTTCCTGTTAACAAAGTAATCACAATCATTGTTCTTGTTTTAGGAAATTTGACGATGGATTCCCTAATTTGTTCATACAAAATGCTCAAGGCATTCGTGGGCAGCACGTCGCCTTCTTGGCTTCATTCAGTTCACCCGCCGTGATCTTCGAACAGCTCTCGGTTATTTATGCTCTGCCCAAGCTTTTCGTTTCGTCATTTACACTTGTTCTTCCATTCTTCCCCACTGGAACTTCTGAGAGAATGGAAGATGAAGGAGACGTGGCGACTGCTTTCACTCTCGCTAGGATACTCTCAAACATACCGGCTTCGAGAGGAGGACCGACTAGCTTAGTGACCTTCGATATACATGCCTTGCAGGTCTTCACTACAACCCTGAAGAATGCTGATGACTCTTCTCTTTTTGTTCTCTGAGTCGATGGTTTTATCTAGTTTTGCATGTATTCGTTTCGATTGTAGGAAAGATTCTACTTTGGGGATACTATACTTCCATGCTTTGAAAGTGGTATACCTCTGCTCAAGAACAGGCTCCAGACTCTACCTGATTCTGATAACGTAAGTCTTTACCCTTCATGTACAGATCAATAAATTTAAAGGGAAATATTTTCATGTAACTCGCTATAGATTAGAGTTCTGTTCAAGATCCATTTATGTTGGTTACTGTCTTACTGATCTTTCTTTCTTTCAGATATCTATTGCATTCCCCGATGATGGTGCATGGAAACGTTTCCACAAACAACTCCAACATTATCCAACGGTATTATACTTTCTAATGGCATATCTCATTAGCATCTTACAGTGAACCCTTGTGGACTGTTTTAGTATGTGGCAACCTGGGTTTAGCATCAGAATATAACTTCAAAACAAGCATTGCATATCCTATCTTGAGCAGAAAATTTGTACATAAATCCGTCAGAGACTTACTCAGTAATTCTCTTTGTCATTCAGATTGTTTGCAACAAAGTTAGAATGGGAGACAAACGAATAGTGCGTATCAAAGAGGGAGACGCTGAAGGAAGGCACGTCGTGATTGTCGATGATTTGGTTCAGTCGGGTGGTACACTAATAGAATGCCAGGTTCTGTACTTAGATTCAACTCTCAAAAGTGTAACTCCATTCTCACTTCCTTCATAACTCATCACTAATTTTTGTGCCCTTCAGAAAGTCTTAGCTGCACATGGAGCAGCGAAGATAAGCGCATATGTAACACACGGCATATTCCCAAAGAGTTCGTGGAAACGTTTCAAGCTTGACACCAAAGGTTTCTACCATTATACAAATGTTATGATTCAGCCAAACCGAGTCGTTTCTTTTTCTCTGTATCACAGTAAAAGTCTTTCTAACTGTCTTTTCGTTTTGTAGGTGATCCCGCGGAAGGTCTGAGCTATTTCTGGATCACAGACTCGTGTGGATTGACTGTGAAAGAGGTGATGAATAAACCTCCTTTTGAAATTCTGAGCCTCGCTGGTTCCATAGCCTCTGCTCTTCAAGTTTAAGCTTCCGTGGTTCGAGTAACTTTTTTTTGGGTTTGAACATCTGATTTATGAACTTTGGTGTATAGTCTCGATTGAAGCATTTGCCACTCCTGCGGTTGTTTTTTATGTAGGAAAATCCAATAATGTAACGGTGATTCATTTCACTTCTTTGTACTTGATTGACAATAAAAAATCATTTGAAAATAAAGCGTTTAAGTGAAAAACTTGAATTAGAAAAGAGAAAATAAATCAACAACCCAAAAATTAGGGTCATGGTTATTGTTTGCTTGTATTGAGCATTACCAAGTATTAATCAAGATAAACTACACTATCTAATCCGAGCTGAAAAAAAATAATCCGAAAATCCATCAAATAAATTCAACTTATATCATCTACATCCCATAGCGAAGAAACTGAATTGTACAATTGGAAAAAAATAAGAAACTGAACCAAAAAGATTTTTTTGTATATAACTAAAAACATTTGATTTAATATATAGAGCCATTCGGCCCATCCACCTTGAAACTGAAATATCTTGGGCCTGTAGGCCCATTTGTAATAATCTGAAATATGTTGGAAATATATAATTTCGTGCAGCACGCTTTTCAAATTCCGTTCATCACACAGACGAAAAAAAGAGTGAAAAAAAGAGTGAAAAAAAGAAATTTCAAATCGGAGGAAATATCGGAAGGAAGATGGCGGGATCGCTAACACTAACAACATCAATCCACGAGCACCACCGAGGGAACGCGGAGGCTTCAGAAAGTTCCCGGTGGCTAATCGGTTTTGCTCGGTTTGTTCCGTATCCGTCTTCTCCCTCTCCGCACCCAGGACTGGTTCCCCTCGGAAAGAGAGAGCTGAGTCCGTCGTCCTACGGGACGTGGTTGTCTACGTCTTCTTCGACGGTGTCTCTACAGCTGGTGGACGAAGTGAGCAGTTCCGATGCGATTCTCTCCGTCGAACTCGGTGGCAAAGTCCTTGTGAGTTGATTTATCCTTCTCTCTATGTTGTTCGTTCGATTGGATTTGTTTATATCGGTGTTCGCGATGATTTAAGCTTAATGGATTTCATAAATCTGGATATATCCATGTTTGATTGTATTTTCATGGACTAATTTGACTTCCCTGGTATTTGACTGTTCTTCGAATGATTGGGGGAAATCTCAAATTCTACAGGAAGAACACTACATTTCAAAGCTGAATTTCTCGTGGCCTCAGATGACATGCGTTTCTGGGTTCCCACCTCGTGGTAGCCGAGCGATTCTCGTTAGCTACAAGGATTCTGCAAACGAGGCAACGTCCTAAACACTCTAACCTCTTTTTCTTTTTTCTGGAATAGACAGATATAGAAGTTTGATAGTGTGGTAACCGAAAAGAAGTTGATAATTGTTTACGATTCAGACACTTCAGCTGTGTGATGGAGATCAGACTGTTTGATGTGCTTGTTTTTTCTTCTTCAGATTCAAAAATTCGCTTTAAGGTTTTCCACATGTGATGCTGCAGTGACCTTTGTGGTAGCTCTTAAGGTTAGCCAATACTGCAAAGAGATGCTTTACATGTTGATCAGATTGAGATGATATTTCATTACCCTGTCTTCAGTTTATAAGCTGATTTCCTTCGAATCATAGCCAATGAGTCCTGTTTTGTTGTTCCGTTTGCAGGAGAAATTCAAGAGCTTAGAGGAAGCTGGGATCCAGAAAAGTGAAACTAGGTCCGAGATTTGTTTCCAGTCATATTACAACCATGAAAATGATATTATCCCAAGGTTAGATCACATTATAGTGTTGCGAATTTGTACAAGTGTTTTAGCCAACAATTTAGATATGGAAAATTCTCTTTGCAGAGCCACTGAGGAAGAGCCATATATGGTTAAACCTCCTGATAGTTATGGTCCTGAAATGCTATCACGGCTTGACTACCAAACTGGTCAAACCTTATACCCACCACAATCCGCCACTTTGGAAGAGCCAAACATGGTTAAACATCTTGATAGTTATGTTCCTGAAATACTGTCAAGACTTGAGTATCAAACTGGTCAAATCGTATACCCACCACAAGCCGCGGTTAGTCAAATCCCTAACGAGCCGTCCATTAACCTCCCTCCAAGTTTCTCCACCTTACTCTCTGGCTGCTTCCCCAACTCCACTCTAGGTAACATCCACAATTGATCTTGCTTTTTCTAGTTTGAGATATATAGCGTCATTCATACATTTTAACAAGCTTCCTTCCAATGAAACCTGCTATAGATGCAGGCCAAACAACTATGAAGCAGGATCCTGATCTTAAGTCACAGATACTGGTATAGCATAACAAAACTCAAGTTTTTTTCCGAGAAACTCTCTTTCTACACAACAACACAGTTCTAATGCGTTCTTCTGATTTTTGGGATGCCAACTTTTTGTTTTGGCAGAAGTACATGGAAGATTCTTCATTTCAAGGTGTGTTTTCTCTCCAATACTTACACAGAGGCAATAATAACCCATTTAGATTTTACATTTCAGCTTCAACTTCACTTAATAGATTTGAAAAATCTACCATCATGTAACAAGCTGTTTCTTCATTATCCAGATATGCTGCAGAAAGTAGAGAGAATTATGGACGAAATAGGAGGTAACTGGATTCTCTGAGCTTCACCTCATATATATATATATATATATCTATATGCGACCTCAATCTTAATTTCCAAATCCAGTATTTTGTTCATTGATGCAACGTATATGGTTTAACCTGAACATAATTTAGACATTGTTGATTTTCTGCTTGTGAATGAGAACAAAGTAACTAGTGGCTGAACATCATCTTAGTGAATTGGTTCGAACCTGAATTGAGAAGTTTACATGTATATAATGGTAAAGCCTATCTTTACAATTACAAAAGAGAGGCTTCACAAATCATAATCTTAAAATTTTCACAATGTCTCAACCACACTGTAACAATATATTATTATTCAGAAAATCTAGTAAAAGAGCAGCTAACTCAAAGTTTGACAATATCTGCTTTTACCGCAATGTGATGCTTCAAACTTTCAGAGTATTAACAGAAAGTCTAATTTGATTTGCACTTCCAAAACCTTGCAAGATAGTTTACTTTAGCCATGTCGTTAGTGAAGTTGTCAGAAGTATAACACTAATTGAAAATGTAGTCTTGCAAAGGTTACACTTTGGAAAACCCGCAAAACTAGCCTTCAGAAAATACTCTTATTTCCTTCCTAAATATTATATAGAGATTACAACATTTCTGAATATCAAATTTCTTGTTATATAACATTTTCCTTTTGCGTGATTAATTTTCTGAATATCAAATTTCAATTTCATTTAAAACTTTTTAACAAAAACATAAAATAACAAAATTTGTGGTTAAAGTTTCTGGGTGTTAAATCGGGTTCCAGCTGGCGAGAAAAAAAAAGTCTGGTTCCAGTCTATAGAATTACTTAAATTACAACTATATAATGTTGACAAAAATAAAAATTATAACTATAAAATATTCAATTTGTATGGGGTTTGTTGGGCAAAAAAAAAACTGTATTGAGTTTAATTTTGACTCAACCGGAGTATCAAATATCAATAGGTTAATGAATACAATCAAGGCAAAAGAAAAAAAAAGGAATTCAATCATTATGTTTTCGAATTTTTTCGAAAGCTTGTACGAGGGCATCGGAGAAAATGACGCCGACGACGACGACGACGACAACACGAACAACCCGAAATCTCCAACGGAAAGACACGATTCTGAGAGAAACGTCGATCGTTTGCCTTCGATTTCACCGGAAGAGGAGGCTCAAGCGCGTGGGGTGAAAGATGACCTGACGGAACTCAGCCATACCCTCACGCGTCAATTTCGTGGCGTCGCTAACTTTCTCGCTCCATTACCAGAGAGATCTTCTTCCGATCTATCAATTACCAACCAGTTACGGTCTTTAGATCCCGGATTGAATCAATCGCTGTCTTCCGATCCCAGGCTGAATCAATCGCCGTCTTCAGATCGGCCTGAATCGTGTGTCGGAAGTGATACCCCGGAGACCGGAATTGGAGCTAGGAGCTGGAATTCGGACACGGTGGCTCGGGAAGAAAAAGGGGTAGAAGATGTGTGCAATGATCCGGAGGAGGAAGACGGAGGAGAAGAAGAGGAAACGGATGAAGAAGAAGAGGAAGAAGAAGAGATCGATGCGGTTGCTCTTACGGACGAAGTTCTCGCATTTGCGAGGAACATAGCAATGCATCCAGAAACTTGGTTGGATTTTCCTCTTGACCCCGACGAAGATCTTGATGGTAACGTACACTGACTCAATTTTGGACTGGATATATTGGTTTTCGCTAGTCAAATTTTGGCCTTTAGTTTTCATTGATTTTCTTATGCATATTAAAGTTTTTGAAATGTTAACATCTTCTTGTAGATTTGGAAATGTCTGATGCTCAAAGAGGCCATGCTTTAGCCATAGAACGTCTTGCTCCCAGGTTAGCTGCACTGAGGATAGAACTTTGTCCGTGCCATATGACTGTTGGTTACTTCTGGAAAGTGTATTTTGTTCTTCTCCATTCAAGGCTCAATAAACACGATGCTCAGCTTTTGTCTTCGCCACAGGTAAACCTCACTCAATCTTCTTGAATCCAGTCCACAAAAAACCAAAATGATTGTTGTTGTTACTCAATAAAGCCCTTTTGTTTTTGCAGGTGATGGAAGCAAGAGCATTGTGGATGAAAGAGCTTCATAATCAAAACCATTCCTCAAAAGAAGGTAGAGGTATTACCGAGGAGGAGATTACAGCATCAACTTCAAATTACTACCAGCATGCTCCTCCTGAGTTTCTGTCTCCAAGAATATATGCCTTTGAACCTCCTTCAATCATGTATCGCGACTTCGAAACGGTAAATCGCGGGTCTGAAAATGCGCAGTTCATCGATAAAGCTGTTATAGAGGAAAGACCAATCCAGAAGATCGACAAAAAGAATGCAGGCTTAAACCAAACACCCAAAGATGATGATGATGATGATTGGCCAGAAGAGGAAGATTCTGCTCATGATTGGGCTCCAATGTTCACAGTGAATGAGGATGATGTTTCTTTCAGTGATCTGGAAGGAGACGATGATATAAGTAGCTTAGCACTCAAGTCTAAGATTAACTCAAAGGGTACAGACCAAAAAGGAACATGAAACATCATCTGGGGTCATAGTGAAGCTGGCTTTGTTGCTTTGCCCTATCTCGAGATCGAATCAACATAACTGAACATAAGGATTTGTGCCGAGTCAAAGCTTGAAGTCTGAGTTTCTGGGTGAGTTTGATTGTTTGTGAAAGAAAAAAGGTTTTGAAACATGTACAGAAGATTGATTGATTACTATGATCACTTCAATTGCATTGTATTGTTCTCTCCCACCAATGTAGTGAAATATTGGGAAGCATTAAGTGAGATACTAGATGAAATGTGTTTTGTATCTGATGATACTTGATTACATCTCAAAGATCTCAATTGGCCAGTGAAACATATTTAACACCATTGACAAAGCTCGGAACTGCTATTTACAGAGAAGTTAGAAGAAGAAATTAGACGCTTTGAATTGATTATTGATGATCAAAGAAGATAATATACTTCATACGTCTCTTCCTTCAATCAAATCTCTCGTTTTGGTTAAGGCAGTATTTGATTAGAAAAAAAAAAAATAACATATTTTTTATCTGCAAGACTGCAAGCACGATGCCGTTTCGATGGAAGCTAAAGGCTTTTTTTGCCGAATAGCGAAGAATGAATTTAATAGCTGCTCTTTTTTTTACTCCCATCGGTTTTGCTACTTTTTATTTTTTATTTTATGTCTGTTTCTCTCTCTTTATTATGAATCCACCCACGAGCAAGAACGAAATCGTCAGATCGTGAATAAGGACTTTCATCGAAACCACTCACTCAAGCTGCAGATGATCTTTAGCTCATTCGTCTCCGGTGAAGCATAAAATTCTTCAGATCTCGTGGTGGATTAAATCCTTCTGTTTGATCGGATCTGATTTCGCAATCCTTGAGAGACAGGGAAGAAGAAAACCATGGCAGGGGCGGCCTCCGCGCTGTTTCTGCTCGATATCAAGGGCCGTGTTCTGGTGTGGCGCGATTATCGTGGCGATGTCACCGCTGCTCAAGCCGAGCGTTTCTTCACCAAACTCATCGAGAAAGAGGTCTCGCTGCCATTTCTCCTCTGATCTCTTACTTCTAGATGTGCGATTCGGTGTTTGTTTGGTTGGTGCTTTTTTTTGTCCCTGTTTTCAATTTGGTACTTGGCTGCTGTGAAATGGAAGAGAACGGAAATCATGGTATCGTTTCCAATTTCCATCTCTGAGAGATTCAGCTATGAAATTCGCCAAGTAACACGCCCGATCGTTTAGAAGTTGCAGTCTTGTCTGTTTTCTAAGACTAAGGTGGATTCGTGTCTGTCTTCGCGATCTGTTAGCCATTGGTCCTTCTAAGAATCTCGTTATTTGCGAACGGAACTTTGAACATTTTTGGAACTAATGAATAAGCTTGATCACTGATTAGGATTTGTATCAGAATCAAATGTATTTGTACTTCTGACTAAAGAATTAGTGATTTATTTGTGGGTTTGCTTACTTTCGTCTAATCTTTCAGGGTGATTCACAGTCAAATGATCCGGTAGCTTACGATAATGGGGTGACCTACATGTTTGTACAGCATAGTAACATTTACCTAATGATAGCGTCCAGACAGAACTGTAATGCTGCCAGTCTTCTCTTCTTCTTGCATCGTGTAGTCGATGTAAGCATCCATAGTAATTCAATTTTTGCAATTCCATCTACCTGTACTGTTTCCTATGATACTGATCGTTTACCAAGTTTCTTTAATTGATTGTAGGTCTTTAAGCATTACTTTGAGGAGTTAGAGGAAGAATCGTTGAGGGATAACTTTGTGGTAGTGGTATGTTAATGCTTCTCTCAGCTGCTCTTATAATGCTTAGATGATGCTAGATGCTGTTATTTCTTGCACGTGCTGGATATGTGTGGGGCAAACAAATTCTCTAGTATTAGATGCTGAAGTTGACTTCTATTGCTGGCAGTATGAGTTACTTGATGAGATGATGGACTTTGGTTACCCTCAGTACACTGAGGCAAGAATCCTTAGTGAATTCATCAAGACTGATGCATATAGAATGGAAGTTACACAGAGACCTCCAATGGCTGTCACAAATGCTGTTTCATGGAGGAGTGAGGGGTTACAGTTCAAGAAAAACGAAGTAGGTGCTGCATTTTCAAGCAGAGAAATTGTATATTTTCTTATCGTTTAGGTTTCCACATGTTTACAGATTGCTGTTTTGTTTCCAGGTTTTCTTGGACGTAATAGAGAGTGTAAATATCCTTGTCAACAGTAATGGGCAAATTGTGAGGTCTGATGTTGTTGGAGCATTGAAGATGCGAACATACTTGAGGTGCGTTCTCTAGTGTTCCTTATCAACCAAAGCATCTTAGATTAAAAGTCCTCCTCTTTGACTCTCTGCTGCATAACCCATGTTATTACAGTGGAATGCCAGAGTGTAAGCTAGGCCTGAATGATAGAGTATTGTTGGAGGCACAGGGACGGGCAACAAAAGGAAAAGCCATTGATTTGGAAGACATCAAATTTCATCAGTACGTTATTCTCTTGCAACTCCGAATATTCTCTGACATTCACTAATGCAGGACACTTTTTCGTTACTTGAGTTTTACATTTCTCTTTTCTTCAAAATGCAGGTGTGTTCGACTGGCCCGTTTTGAGAACGATAGGACGATATCATTCATACCACCTGATGGAGCTTTTGATTTAATGACATATAGACTTAGTACCCAGGTTTGAAATGTGTAATTTTGTACGGATGTTTTTTTCCCCTTCTTAAACAAATTAATCATAAAATTTCTTTATTTACATAATACTTGGTCAGGTAAAGCCTCTTATATGGGTCGAAGCTCAGATAGAGAGGCATTCCAGAAGTCGTGTTGAGATGCTGGTAAAAGCTAGAAGCCAGTTCAAGGAAAGAAGGTAACTAGTAGTCGTTGAGTGACTTTGTTTGATTTTACCTTTGACCATAAAACGTTTCAATAACAGTTGCTTTTCTGCAGCACTGCAACGAATGTTGAGATCGAGTTGCCTGTACCAACCGACGCATCCAACCCCACCGTGAGAACATCTCTCGGGTCTGCCTCATATGCTCCTGAAAAAGATGCATTGGTTTGGAAAATCAAATCTTTCCCTGGGAACAAGGTAAAGAGCGTATCATTTTTAATGTTAGAACTGACTATATAATGTTGAATGCCTTGACATTAAGTTTTGAAACAATGCAGGAGTATATGTTGAGAGCAGAATTCCATCTTCCAAGTATAACCGCAGAGGAAACAACGCCTGAGCGAAAAGCTCCTATCCGTGTCAAATTCGAGATCCCATATTTCACTGTTTCAGGAATACAGGTTAGTATATATGTTGGGTCTTTTCTATGTTTCTGCACTTAAATCTGAAGGCAACACTTAGAATTGGGAATCCTAATGCGTGTTAACTGTCGGTAATGCAGGTTCGGTACCTGAAGATCATTGAGAAGAGTGGGTACCAAGCTCTTCCGTGGGTGAGATATATAACCATGGCTGGTGAGTACGAACTCAGACTCATGTAATATGAGATCTGTGTTGTTTCTTGTTTTTATTTAAGCCTTTTATCAACAAAACAAAGGTGAGGAAGATGGAAGAAAAGGAAAAAAGATTGAAAAATGTTAGGTGGTGAAATTTACGGTGAAGGTTGTTTTAGAAGCCCATATTTCTTGTGAATTGTTTCATGATGTTCTCTTTATTTTTCCTGTAAGCTTTTTTACAGACACTTTTTTGTTAAAATTGTTAAACGAGCAAAGTTCTCTTCTTCTTTTGGTGGCCACTGGGTTATTTCTGATCGTTTTTACTTGTGATCCTCATGTTGTTTGGATGACTATACCAAAAGTAATAATTTATTTTGTTTGACTGCAAGGAATAACTTTCTTTACTTGCTAATTGTTTGTGTTCCTTTCAATTAATAAAACTCACAAAATCGATAAAGACAGAGAGATAGAGCTGTGAATGGAAGTGCCTTGATTATCTCTCTATGTCCACTCCAGAGAAGATTTAAAATCGTTATAGGTGATACTCTCGCTCTGGTCCATAAACATCAAGTCAACACGTCTTTCTTCTTTGTCCATACTAAGCCAATCGTCCGGTAGACCTCTGATTTCAATCTTTCTTATATCATTGTTTTGCAGATCATAAGAGAGAATGTGAAAATGAGAAAAAAAATCTTCTGGTATCAGGAGAACTTTGCCCTTTTGAGTTGTACCTTTTACACTGAATCTAATGCTATTGATCAAATGCAGCTGAGAAGGCTGCACTACCAGATTCTTGCACGACCATGTCTTGTTCCCGGCATCTTCCAAAACCCATAAAGCTACTACACCCTTGTCTCTAAGGTTGGTTTGGTCAAAAATAGTTGCTTTTCCACCATACTCCAAAAGAGTTACATTGCATAACCTTTCATACAGCATATCGCCGTCCCTGCGAGGTACTTGGATCATGTTGAACTCTTCGGATCTAATGTCAAAACTGACAACCACAAATTGAACAAGACCAGTCAAAGCCATGTAAAATATAACCCCATCGATACACAGTCCTTCTAATTTGCAAGCTATATGAGGACGAAAGTCCGTTGGAGTTTGAACAGCAGCCTTTTTCCACGAACCTTTTCCACGTCTTACGACAAAGATCCAATTCTCTGAACTTATCACTTCCAGAGTTTCCTTTAAGTGTACGCTAATCGAGCAGATCATTTTATACTTATTGTTAACAGGATCGTATCCAAAATAGTAGTGGAGAAACTTTCGTCCTCCTGGAGGTACGATCATGTGGTTGGATTTTTTGAAGAGTAAGGTTTGTAATTGCATAGTGGCAGGGTTATAGATCCGGGGATTTCTCCAATAGACGTAGCACATGAAACCACCAAGAGTTTGCAAAATGTGTCCTCCTATCTTTGAGTTGCTCAGATCGTGGTTAACTATAAAGGAAGACGGAGTGTCTGAAGGAACCAATGTGAGTGTTTCAGAGTTACTGTAGTCGCTTAGATCCCATAAACACATGTAAAGACGAGGGAATGGGATCGTCAAAAAACGGTTTTGGAAATACTGAGAGCGGATGAATGATAACCAAAGCTTTGAAACGCATAAGAATCTCAACAGGGATTTTGCAGGCAATCTCGTGAGTATCTCCTGCATCACCAAATCTATAGGAAGCTCCGGTGTCTCCGTACACAGACACATGATTTTGGAGAGAAAGTAACGGCTTTAGGGTTTCAAATTTGATTCAAAGTATATATCATCTATAAATATGGAAGCTCGAGCTTTACTTGTTTCCTTTTCAATAGTTCGATTTTCCTTATATATAAAATTTCCTTCTTAATAGTTTCCTTTTCACTCCTAATTTCCTTTAATAGACTCGCATATGAAAGGCTTAAATAATTTTAATGGAATGATGATTTTATCTAATTTGAATAATAGGAAGAAAAAATAAAATAAAGAAAAGTTATATGGAACAAATTGAAATATCTAGAGGATGAATTAAACAAGTAAACGGTAACAAAAAATGTAAAGAAAAAATTGAAAATGTTTTTTTTTTGTCAAATTGGAATGAATATATAACATAGAGGAATGTTTTTGTTATTTAGAACCAAAGTAAAACTATGATTCTAAACGGTAAAAAAAATCTAAGAAAAAGAAAAAGGCAATATTTCTCCCATTTCAATATAATTGATGGATGATATTTACAAGGAGTTTGAACTTAGGAGTGCTATTCGTACTGCTTTTTTTTATATATAAATATATTTGAAAGTGATTTAGGTGGACCCGAAAGAGAGATTTGACCAATAAGAATGTTGGACCAAAAATACCTCAAACATTATATAAAGTTTATTAATTGATAGAAGCAGTGTATATCCATGTAGTGTGCTGTGCAGGTGATTTTTGTTTTTTCCATACGTCAAATACTTTAATAATGTGTTTTTTAATCTTGCATTATCCACATGAAAACTCACGTAAAAACATGATTATCATGCAAGTTAAGTTTCCGTTAACTAGTAACATGTTCATGATAAAGTAGTGGTTTTTTTCATTATGTAATTTATGCTCGTTGGCCCTAATGAACAGATAGTACATTAAACCTATTCAAACACAAGGAATAATAAATTTGCAGAAAAAAATACAACTAAGAATTTTTGAATTGATTTTCTTATCATCGCAGATTCTCAATGCTCATTTAAGTATTTTTTTTCTTCTTATTCTTTTCTCCTTTCTAAAAAAAAATTATATTAATTCAACTTGAACTGAAAATTGAACACCGATTTATAATGTGCAATTTAAATAAAACAATAGGATATACAACCAACTAATAAAAAAAGTTAAATTAAAGTTATGGTTAATTTTTCTTTATAAACCCATAGCCCTCTGTTCGCTCTCTTTCTCTCTGTTCACTCTCTCTCTCTCTGTTCACTCGCTCTCTCGCTCTGAGGCTACATAAAATGTTTACTGGGGTAAGACTGAGCAGGACGATCGGAAGAAGAAGAAGAATGACAAGGAATCTAGGAAGAAGAAGGAGCAGAGTCAAAACACAAAGGAGAAGGTGGCAAAGGAGGTGGGGCGGATGGACAACGAAGCATGAAGAACTATTAGTAGGTACTAAATAATCTATTATGAAATATGTTGAGTATTATGCTTCTCTGTTTGTTTTTTTTTCTGGAATTTAGTCACTATGTTATGTGGTGTATTAATGGAGTTATACCTCAGTATGAGTTTGTTGACCGTCGATAATCATTTGTTGCTTCTCAGTCTTTTCTTTTGAAATTACATAGACGTCACAATCTTGGATTTTGGGCTCTTGGCCGTTTTCATCTTGTGAAGCTTCCATGT
>AFAN01000379.1:0-20161 GCA_000218505.1 Schrenkiella parvula | reverse complement strand
AAGAAATTGACATTTGTCATGAAACCAGAACCTGGAGCTTAGTTCCTCCACCAGCAAACACAAACATATTAGGCTGCATATGGGTTTTTAAGACCAAACTGAATGCTGATGGTTCCTTAGATAAACTCAGAGCAATCTATGGGCTCAAGCAAGCTCCAAGAGCCTGGTTCGACAAGTTTAACTCTCACCTTATGCAATTCAGGTTTACCTGCACACTACAAGAATAAAGGGATATTGCAACATAATTTTACAACGTTCTGTTCTGTTTAAAATTTGCAGTAATTTTGTAACAAAAAATATTTGTTCTAGTTTTGTTACAAATATATCACAAAATCGTAATAAAAATATATGTTACAAATTCGCGTTACTAAACTGCAACATTTTCGCAATGGAAACAGATATTTTGCATAATTTTCAAGAAGCATTCAAGTGTTTTGAAACTTAGCTAATTTAGAAGATAGTTAACAAAAAATGTGACAAAAAACGAGCCAATTTTGATACTGTAATTTCCAAGAGCTTCATATGTAAGCTTCATAAGGCAATCTATGGGCTCAAGCAAGCTCCAAGAGCCTGGTTAAACAAGTTTAGCTCTCACCTTCTGCAATTCGGGTTTATCTGCACACTACAAGAATAAAGGGATATTGCAACATAATTTTGCAACATTCCGTTCTATTTTTTGGGATTACAGATTTGGTACGGTTTTATTTGGTTTTGTTTTGTTTTCTGTTCAAACAAAAAGAAATTTATATAAAAATTATTTGTGTATTCTTTCAAAGATAACTACAAAATAATTTGTTAAAAAAAAAGAGTCCTTCTCCCAGCGTTTTAGGAAGAGAGGGCTTTTAGGTTTCCAGATTAACCGATGTTAAGAGCATGTCTCCGACGCCGTGCCCTTGTTCTTTTGTTTTTTCTAGTTTTCCTTCTCTGCCTCTCCTTTTTCTCTGTTATTAGCTTCAATTTGAGGCTCCTTCATCCTGTGTGGGTGAAGTGCTCTAGATTTCTTTTGATGTCTTTCGCCGATCAATTGAAGATGGTGGTGGTTCTTGAAGCAGCTCTAGGACCTCCTTATTGTTTGCGTTTTCTGGTCTCCTACTGGTGGTGAGGTGTTGTCTTCTTTCTGTTGATAGATTGTCATTGATCTAGACCTTTCAGTCTCTTCTGAAGTGTAGCAGTGGAGAGGCAGTTTGTTTGTTTTGGTTTTCGTTTGTTCGGTAGGGTAGTGTAGGTTCTCTTGCAACGGTATCACATATGGTTTCATGTGCGACGGCCTTAGTACCGTCATTGCTTCTACTCTTTTTTTAGAGTTTTGACTTTGGTAGTTCAGCTTTTGGTGTTCTGTTTCAAAGCTTTCATTTTGCTCTGGCTCGTTGGAGTTCGTTGAGGGTGTTCTCCGGCTCGTTGGAGTTCGTTGAGGGTGTTCTCCGGTCCAATCGGCCTCCGCTCTCAGTGGTTTTTGGAAGGATTAGGCCTCGCAACCAGTTTCTTGTTTCATGGTGGTTTATATCTAGGTGTTCAGTGGTCGGATCCAGAGTTATCCGTCTTTGCCGCATTCAGAGGGTTTATGAGGACCAATAATAGGTTTTGTCTTGCCGGATTATGAAACTGCAGGTTCTAAGTGATGGAGAGGTGGTCTCTCATCATATTTTCTAGGGAGGAGGAAGATGTTATCGTTGGGGTAGCCGCGGGCAGCAACGGTATTCGTGTTCAAGATTTCAAGGGTTTTAGTATATTTGTAGCTTTGGGATGAAAGATCCGATCTTGGGCTTAAGTCGTCTCTCGTTGTTGTAGTATGTCATTTTGTTTCTCTATCATAGGGCTATGTCTTCCGCCGGATTTATCTCCTTCGTTTGGGCGTAGTTTCAAATCTCATGTACTGCATATTTTTAGTTCTGATATCAATATCAGACGACAAAAAAAGTACAAAATAATTATTCTAACTGTCAAGTGCTTATCAAAGAAAAATATTAAATATAAAATAAATTTCTTGCAAAATTTGCTATGTAGGTGCAACAAACACAAATTTGCAACATGCAAACAGCAAAACTATACAATTTGTCATAATTGCAATTGCATATTTGCAATAATTATTATTCTTGCAATATCCCTTTATTCTTGTAGTGGCAGCACGAATGACCCATCTCTTTTTATCGACATTCATGACAAGAAAGTTATGCTCCTTCTTCAGTATGTTGATGATATGATTTTGACAGGAAATCATTCTTCTCTGATCACTACACTTCTCGACTCTCTAAGTGTGAAATTTCGGATGAAAGACATGGGACCCCTGAGTTCTTTCCTAGGAATTCAAGTTCTGCATACTCCAACAGGTTTGTTCTTCAGCCATGCTAAATATGCAACATATCTTTTGACAACGGCAAAGATGATTGACTGTGCTCCAATGCCAACTCCATTGCAGCTACAATTGGACTGTGTCCCACACCAAGAAGCAGAATTTGAGAACCCAACTTACTTTTGGAGTATAGCGGGCAAGCTGTACTATCTTACCCTTACACGACCAAATATGCAGTTTGTGTAAATTTCGTGTGTCAGAAAATGCATAAACTTTCGGTCTTAGACTTCTCTTTGTTGAAAAGGATTCTGCGATATCTTAAGGGGACTCTGTTATGAGTTTATACTTCAGTTCTGATTCGGATTCAAATTTACGTGCATACAGTGATAGTGATTGGGCAGGATGCAATGAAACAAGGAGATCAAGAAGGGGTTCTGTACTTTTTTGGGTCAAACATCATCTCTTAGTCTGCCCAATGACAGCCTTCTGTTTCTCGCTCTTCGACAGAAGCAGAGTATCCGGCACTCTCGGACACTGCAGCAGAAATCTCTTGGCTATCATCTTTACTGAAGGAAGTGGGTCTTGAGAGAACATCATCAGCAGAATTGTATTTCGACAATCTCTAGGCCCTGCCTCTCATTGCCAATCTGGTTCTACACAAGCGATCAAAGCACTTCGCAACACATTATAATTATGCTCGTGAACAAGTTGCTTTCAGATCACTTGTGTTCAAACATGTTCCTTCGTCTCTTCAGTTGGCAGATATATTCACCAAATATTTGCCCCAAGCAAGCGACTTCTCTCTACATATTGGTTTCAAGTTCGGATTTGCAGTATTAATTAATTGTATATTTGTATATAAAGATCGATATAATATGGTTCGTTTACATATAATTTTAGTTTTCTTTAACCAATGCAATACAAACTCAACCATTAATTTAGTAACTTTTGTAGTATAAATTTAAATTTATTCAAGAAAAACGGATATAAACATGATTTGTATAAGCGTAGATGTGTTACGTGTTATAATTCCAAAAATGTCAATTTTGTTTATGACATACAACATGATTTAGAAAAATAATAAAGACACAATAACCACATGCAATCAATTGTCTAACCAAAAGGATTAAAATGATGAAGGAGTTCAGATTATTTACGTAATAATCAAATCCAACAAAATTAAGTCTTATACTCTCCAAGTTCTCCAAAACAACAAAAATCACAAATCTCATATTCCCAAGCTATTTGCTGTAGTCGTAACATCCTTGTTTTCATTATCAAAGTAATCTTCAATGTCACCTAAAATTTTGAATTATGAATTTGTAAATACATAAAAAACTTTGAAAGGAGAAAATACAAAATCAAAGTTACTATTTAACCTTCAAATTCTGCAAAATCTCTTAACCAATTTCGAATGCAAAGTAGTGCTTGGACACTTTTTGAAAAGAGGTGATTTCTGTAAGGACTTATAACCCGACCTCCAATCCTAAACACTGATTCTGATGCTACTGTAGTGATCGGAATACAGAACAAATCACACGCGAGAGAAGCTAAGTCACCATAGCGTTGTTCATTATCTTTCCAATAACTTAAAACCTCAATTTCTGCAAACAGACCTCGAATCTAGCCTGAGCTCATCCAAATAAAGTTCCAAAATCAGTTATCTATTATTAAGAGCAGGTTGAACGCTCCTCTCAAGATCAAAAAATCTTATATAATAAACAAACACCAAATTAGATAAATATAAAGATTATGATATGAACTCATGAAAATAAAATAAAAAAACTTACATAATTATGATCATCTTCTAATGGTGATTCCATGTGGAGTTGATGTGCCTGAAAAATTTGAAGGAGAAGTCAAGACTTGATTTTATGTTCTTCATAAAGCATTTTCAAATTTTTCTTAACAACTTCAACCTTTCTCTCAGCAGTTATCGGATCCACTTAATCTAATTATTTGCAGCTTCAACCTTGGATCTAAAACTGCTCCCATAGCTAGAATGAACCTGTATTCATCCCAATACTTAGCAAACTTAGATTGCATTTTTAGCTACCTCTTCCACTGCTATATCTCCACAATTGGCATACTTCTTCAGTAAAAATTCAATTTTCCACACTTGTAGAAAATATGCATTACCTGTAGGATATCTAACACCTGAGAAATATGTGGTAATAGTACTAAACGGCTTCAATAATTTAGAAATTTCTCTCTCCCGATCCCACTCATCTTCTGAAGGCAATGATTTGTAACTTCTGTCACATTCTTTTAAGCTAGTCAATGTTTTGCAGAACTTCAAAGCTCTAGCAAGCATATCATAAGTCGTATTTCATCATGTAGGTACATCTAAAGATAATCCAGCTCCGCTCTTAATCCTTACACTTTCAACACATGCTGCAATATTCTATTCGAGATCCAGATGCTTTAACGAATTTAACATTGTCTTGAATATTTTCCAAAATATCATTGGCTATTTCCAATCATTCTTTCACTATGAGATTCAAAATATGTGCACATCATCTAACATGAAAGAATATGCCATCGCACAACCCATTACACGATGCTTAAGGATTTTTGCATACTATCATTATAAATAGCATTATCCAAAGTCATAGAGAAATTTTTTTTTCTCTAAACCCCACTCTTTCAAGCAACTAAGAAGTTTGGTAGCACTTCTTCACCAGTGTGTGAAGATTTCAACTCACAAAAGCTAATATCTTATTATTCAACCTGAAGCTATCATCCTTATAGTATGCCGTTCAAGACAATTTGCTCATTATAGTGGTAGGAGCTGACCACATATCTGATGTAAAAGATATTAGATCCTTGTATTCTGCTAATACCATTTTTAGCTTTTCTTTTTCTTCCACAAAATTTTTTATATACATCAACTCCAGCAGTTTGCCTACATATATGATGACATCTTGGATTCAAGTACGTATCGCTTGCCTTAACCTTTTCGTACTCAACATATTGGAAATGCTGATCATGGTAGATAATAATATCACTAATCATAGCACGATCTACTCTATGATCATACTCCTGTTCATTTCTTATCACATGAGGCTTTTTGGACAACATTCTAAATGGTGATTCATAGCTTATGTTCTTTGGCCAGATTCTGATACTAACTTCTTATTACAATGGATGCAACAACTCCTTTTTCTTCCATCTTCCACTATTCATATTGGGACAAATTCTTTCCAAACAATAGAATTTAAGCGTTTAGTAGAATGACTTACTTCTTGAGTCGCTTGAATAGATTGAGTTTCACTTTGTATTGCTCCTTGAGTTTCTATTTCACCCTCATTATTCATCGCCATATGCTCATTCTCAGCATTAAAGGCCCATTATTTCAAGTGTTTGTGAATCCATTCTACAAATCAGATTTAGTTTAATCACGTGTAAGTATAAGCTGATTCTAAAGCACAAAAAGATTGCATAATATACTTAAAAAGTAAGAAACAACGTGTGTAAAATAAAGACAAAAATAAGAAACACTACTGTGTTAAGTTGCTGTCAAGTTTCCATAACAGAAAATGCATATGTTAATGGATTACATGTTAGAAAATGGATGATAAAATCATGGAAGCAAAAAGTTGTACTGTGAAATTCATACATTACTATCTAATTTCTACTAAACTATAAAAATAGTCCTAACAACTTCGCTTTTACAAAAATATGCCCTAATCGTTTGGAAGTCGCTAGCGACAGTGATTAAATGTTGTTCGGTTGATTGTCGCAGTATCCCGCGACAGATCACGGCGACCAATCGTAAGCGATCTGCGATCTAAAATTTCAGTCGCTGATTTATTCATCGTTGCTACCAAAAATTATGTGATAATAAAATAAACAACACTAAAATGACAAAAACAACCTTAATATGTTTGCAAAATCACATAACCTATCACTAACCCTAATCATTATTCTTCTATCTCCCTTTGTCGATCTACAAAAAAAAATCAAAATCACAATCACAAAACCTTTCATCAAAATCATAGAGCTCTCACCAACGCGCTACTTGGTTCCTCTACCAAAAATCAGGTTAGCTTCTCGCCATCGTCCGTTCAACTCGTGGTTGGAACTCGAAGTCGAAGTAGATCTTATTCTTCGGGGGTTTAAGATATTTTAATGATGGTTGCTGATTTGGTGGGCAGAAAAGGCTCAAGGAAATCAACACTTAAGGTCACTTCCTGCGTTTGAATTTGATCAGCCAATTCTGTAACTGGGTACTCAAGTTAGTGCTATGCAAAGTTTTAATGTTTACAATGGTAGTATTGATATTAAGTCTTTGGAACTCTTGTAAGTCTATGTGTTTGATTCTTGTTTACTTTTCCTCTGCCTTATTTGTTAGTCTACCGTATATCAGCTTTAATAAACTAAAAGAGATCAGCTATTCATATATAAAACGTAGCCTTACTGCATTAGAAGAAGAGACTCAAAGCTACATAACACTTAAAATTTTGATTCAATTTCTTTTTGTTTTTAAATCAATAAAATAAAATTATGACTTGTCTTGATGAAGTATTGGAAATGTTTTATGATAGTGTTATATTTTTTTAACTTTCATAGA
The DNA here is from genome assembly GCA_000218505.1 of Schrenkiella parvula. NCBI lineage: Eukaryota > Viridiplantae > Streptophyta > Magnoliopsida > Brassicales > Brassicaceae > Schrenkiella > Schrenkiella parvula. Next base: position 13,298 of record AFAN01000379.1, on the reverse strand, counting down.
ATGATCATTTCCAGAATGAGGGAGCTTGATGTTATACCCTGATTTTTTACATGTTGGTCTTTATTTATCTTTTTAGAGTTTGAAAAGGATCTTAACTAAATAAGAATTTTCAGATTTTGGCAAGGATCATAACTAAACAAGAAGCATGACTATTGTTGCAAGTGTTTTCGGTGGTTCAATTTCTTGGCTGTTTTGTGATTGTTTTATTTTGCTAATTAGTTCGGCTATTGATAAAAATTGTTATTTAGAGCTGGACCGATGAGGAATGTCAAAAAAAGCTTGTAATGAATCAAACCGGAAAAGAGTTCATCATAAAGAAGTTTGATGAGTGATTTGGGAAACGACACATATGGGCTAGACTCAAGAAGAAGATTGATATTAGTAGAAAAGCATATATCAAATTTAAGAAACTAACTCATAATAGGACCGGACTTGGCTATGATAATATGGGAAGGATTGACATGTCTTATCATTGGTGCAGCAAATGTTGGAGCGTGAACACATCTACAATGTAGATCATGTAGTACTTTATTAGTTACATGGAGTGAGAAAGTGATCAGCATTTCACAGTGCATCGGTTTATCATCTTCTAGTTGTTGCAACAATTAGACAGGGGTTTATAGCTTTCTAGTTTTGAAGACAAGATTAGTTATTTGGAGCACATGACTGTAATTAAGCTTTATGACTGATTATAGTTTTAAAATGTTTTCTAGTGTTTAGTACTTTGATTTAATACTTTTGTTCATGATTATGTAAACAATTTTATGTTTACGACAACTCTTTTTTATGGTCTTAGTTCTATGTTAATGAACCCAGCTTTATGTTAATCATTTTTAATAATTTTGCAGATGGTTACATGGATGTTGGATGATGATGATGATGATGATGATGATGATGATGATGATGATGATGAACCTGATTGTTCTGATTTGCTTAATTCTGAGAGAGTGATCCATATAACAGATCGAGGTCCAGGATGGTGTCATGTTCAACAACTTATGCATGGATCAGATCAGCAATGTTATAATATTCTTCATATGAACCAAATAACATTTAAAGATTTATGCAGGAAGCTAGCTACGAGATATGAGTTACAGCAGATGAACAATGTCTATATCGAAGAAGGTGTTGCAATGTTTCTTGAGGTGGTGGAATAAGATAAAGCTATGCGGATTATTGAAAGATATCAACGATTATTGGATACTGTGAAGAAGAAAGTGTTCTCCTCAAATTTGCTACAGACACGCTAAAACCAGAAGATGGTGAGTTCACAAGAGTATACCCAATTTTGAGGAATGATGATCAATATTGGCCATTTTTTCAAGATTGTATTGGAGCACTTGATAGAACTCATATCTCAGATCGTCCTTCTAGTCGAAAGACAGAAACATATAAAGGTAGAAAACAAGAACCTACAATGAATGTCCTTGCCATATGTAACTTTGATATGAAGTTTATATATGCATATGTGGATGTACCAGGTAGAGCATATGATACAAAGGTACTGATTCATTGCGCTAAGAATGAACCATTTTTTCACATCCGCCAAATGGAAGATATTATTTAGTTGACTCTGGAAATCCCACCAGCACAAGGTATCTTGGTCCGCATCGTAGGGTTTGGTATCACCACGATCAATTCAACAGAGGATGACCGCCAACAAACACAAGATAGTTCTTTAACCGGAGACATTCAAGTTTGCGATCAGTGATTGAGGAAACAATTGGAGTTTGAAAAGAAAAATGCGGAATTCTAGATCGTAAGCATCCAAAGTATGGTTTGACTATATAGATAAAGCTTGTAACGGCAACAATGGCACTACACAACATCATATGGGATTCACATCAAAAATATAATTATTTTGTATGCTGGCAAAAAAAGAGAAGAATATCATGCACATGGTGATGAAGATGAAGAAGAAGCTCACAATAGTGACAATAATGATGATCATGGTGGACATATTTCATATGACCCGACCGGTGATAAAGCCATAGAAGATATACGCGATCATATCACAAGTGAAATAAATAGATAATACTGATTACTATATTGAATACTTATTTAGTTTTGGTTTATTTTTGTTTTTTGTTCTAATTAACATTTGACTTGATTTTATAAAAAAAATATTATTTATTTTAAATAAATATAAACCAAATTTTCTTTATTCAAAAAGTATATTTTCACAAAAACTATAATAAAACGAACAATGATTATAGTTTTGTGACATGTCGCAACGACCAAACACACGATAAGAAAACGAACAGTCTCGCGACAAATCGCATCGACTAGTCGCGCAATAGTGGAACGAACAACCAATAACGTTATCTAGTCGCAATCGCTAATCGCAGATTCTACTCGCTGTTGCCAGCAACTGCCAAACAAACATAGCCATACTTCATAAATCACCATGAGTCTTCTCGACATTGGGTCCTAAAAGTCACAATCATCTTTTTTATTTGTATAGTGTTTGCTTACGTATTTGAATGACGTAAACACGAATTATAAAGTGCAATTCAATATACACACACAATACATTTCACATATATCCTGAAAAAATAATTATAAACTACAATGATCTCAGATTTTTAATGAACGTCATGACTAGCCATTAATGTCAGAATCCCTCATTCTCTAGGACAAACTGATTGTTCTTAATGTCACTAGTGATATCCATATAACATGTACACTATAATTATCTTAAGAGAGTCACAAATCCTAAGACAAACTTACTTGATTATCTAGCAGAAGTTGGAAAGGTAAGCTTGTGCTAATGAGAGACCAAGCTGGACTTGAGCTTCAGTAGATGAGCTATGGCCACCTGCTTCAATCAAACCACCAGCATGATTACTAATTGAAACCGATCAACCATTTCAAAAAAGACATCACTTTTAATACCCAACACAGCCCCAATAGTAAGACAATCTTATCTCTTATTTTTCTAATTTCTCAACATAAAATCCCAAAAATCAGACAGAGACATTGGCACAGTCCTCAAGCTTCACTCAAAGGATCCATTAATACCCAACACAGCCCCAATGTCTATGAACACAAGCATTGAAAAATTTACGACCATATCAACACATGAAAGTTTGTTTCTTTTTTCCCACAACTAGTTTTCAAACCCTTATAAATGGTATGAAAAATCTTATAAATGATTTATAAACCCTTATACAAGTTTTAATTCTTATCTTATTACAATATCTAAAACCCAGATTTATAAACCCTTATCAAATTTTCAATTCTTATCTTATTACGATATCCAAAACCCAGATTTATAAACTCTTATAAATATCATAAAATAAACAAATATTAAAATTTTACAATCACAATGCTTCAAATACCCATGTAATTCACGATACACAAATATTTTTCAAACAAAATTAGACAGCAAATACAAAATTCAGATTAAATTGCTCTATTTAGTCATTTGAGTTCAAGTTTCATAACAAAAATCACAGAAATTTGATAACTACAATGGATAGATTCGAACATAGTTTCTAAATCTAGTGGTTTTTGTCTGAGAATTTTCCGACCTTGAGATTTTTGTCTGAGAAAGATGGATCTTCGTCGGAGGAAGAAGAGAAATATTAGGGTTTGTCGTTGGAGAAAAGGAGAAGAAAACATATTTAGTTTTTATTGTGTTTTTAATCCAGGGTACAAATGTCTTTTAGTTTGTAAATAAATTATATTTTTTAAAATATTATGCTTTTGTTATATTTTGAAAAGTGGTACAAAAAGTATAGTTTTGCATTTTTTCCAATCATTTCTAATAATTTAAAAATTTTAAATAATCTATTTATAAAATTTTAGAATATTCAACATTAATCAATTTACGAATGCTAACATAGAATGACCGGACTGGTCATTAGAATGATGAGTTAACCTAAAAAAAATATAATTAGAACTCTATTAATAAATACAAGATAAATTAATAATTTTCTCCGATCCCAAGTTGTACTAGCCCAAAATATAACACAATTCGATAAGAGATTAAGATGATTTTTTTAATCCTATATAAATATACAACCCCTTTTATGATCATAAAATAATAATTAGTATATACTTTTTCCATTCCAGAGTTGGTGATGTTTTATAGAGAACAATTTGTTGCAAATTATATTATATTTTTTTTCAAATTTGAATGAATGAATTAAGTTTTTATTATTTTTAACCATTTGTATTTTGTAAGAATTATCATTAATTAAACCAGTGTTTTTTAATGTTTTTATACCATCAATCTTTATGAAGAAAAATTTGATGCTATTTTAAGAAATTACTATAAATTAAAAACTCTATGACTTATTATAATATTATAGTCTCAATATTATTAATTTCTAGAGTTTTTTATTCATAATAACAAAAGTCGTAACAGAAGAATAACAAGATGAGAGGAGGATGTCCTCCTGTTTATTCTCTGAAGCTCAAGTCAGTAAAGACACATTATTGGATGAAGAATGAATGTAACGTAATGACATAGTTTATATTTGGAGAAGGTTTCACTTGATCCAAAAAGGGTTTCAAGTGAGTTGAATATTTTGTAGCTAAATGAAAGAAGTCAAAAGATCAAACTTGATCTCTAAAAATTTTCCTCCTCTCGCCGTGTGTCTAAGGAGTATATTTATAGAATTACCTTGTATACAGGTCGGAACTTCGATTATTATGTGTTGGCCCATCCTTTTCTGCTTTGTTTGACCCATAAACACATCGTTGCTAACCTTCCTACGCCCCTTGTCACTAGATTGTGAAGTTTGTTCTTATCTCCGAGAACAAGATATGCAGTCAATCAAGAAAGCTGCTTGACTACTTAGGTGATAAGCTAGGTGCGTCAATACCGATCTGGCTTGTTCTCTATGGAAAAGGCAGGGAATCAAACTTGGTCCAGATAGCGCACGATTACCTGAAAAGCTATAACACCCATAATTTTGATCTTACCTGAAGAATGACGATTCTTCGTGGATGATACTACCAACCTCCATGAGGTGTGCGTTGCTTCAGTTGGGGCGCACTAAGATCGGACTCAACACACATAGTTTATTATCTAAGTAGTTAAGCACCTTCCCTGATTGACTGCATATCTAGTATACGCTCCGCAGTAATCGTTGCCCTGATGAAATCTTCCTACCATGTTGTCTTCAGAGTTTGCATATTCACTTTAATTTCAACAAATGTTTCCTGTGTCACGCTCGATGGCCACATATTCAAAGACTGTGAGGGTGCCTAGTAATGGAGGAAATATTGTATTTGTGCAATGGGTGCTAACACGGGGGTGCTAACACATGTGGAATATTAATGGCACTAATCATATCCACAACATCGGAAGGAAAGACTACCTCGGATACTTTAAGGCTACTCAAGAAACTCAATAATTTTAAATTCATAAGTTTATCAAAATGTTGAAAGCTCTTCTACTATGCGACATACATCTCCCTTCTCCATCCCTTAAAACCCATGAGGCACCTTCCAACCTCTTATGGTTGGATCAGGAGAAAAAATGTTACATTTAAACCAAGAAGGTTAAGCAGGCAGCAATCTATCTAAAACAGTTTCACTATGAAGGGACATGTGTTTGTCTCGTGTATTATCGATCGTATGGCCTAGATTCCACTGGTTCACTTCATATTAAACCTTCTTCATTGTATCGACAACATCAAAACTCTTTCCTTCAAAGATGTGAGCATTTTTTGTTCTTTCATAAGAACAACAAAACTCAAGGAAAACTAAGTACGATGATCAGCGGAATGTCAAACTTTAACCGAGAAAAACTTATATAAAACAAATTCTGAAAGAATAAAAATTACAACATTCTTTAGAACGGTGGAAAAGAGACATAGTCCATGCTTATCGAGTCATTGTACAAGTGAAGAGGACATGATTGAGTGGTTCACCTTCCAAACCACAAACTTGGTATCTTTAATCCACATGTAACCCTCTACTTTCTAGCTGGTACACAACTGGAATAGCACCTGAAATAACCTTCCAAAGAAAGGTCTATGTTTTGGCCCAGTTTTGAGAAACCTAACCTACGATTTCAGCTCATTGAGAGAAGGCTTAGATATAGTTTCCCGAAAAGGGTCAGCTTTGTTCACCTGGCAAACTAACCAATAACTAGATTTTTTAGGGTAGTCATCACTTTTTTATAGTCCCAAAAAAAGATGTCTGATATAGAACGCACATGTTTAATTGCCTTTATTAACTCCACATCATTATGATAAAACATTTTCTCTAATTTTGCTTCATTATACTTCCTTGTGGAATAATTAATAATATCACAGACCATCAAGTTTATATCATAGATTATTTTTAAAATCAGGAGAGCCATTTTCTTTCATCTTGGATCTACGGATCAATCTAGACTCAAGATTTTCCATTTCCCACCATCTACTTTAAAACGTTTTGGAGAAAGTCATGACCATTAAGCAAAATCTTTTTTCCTCTTTGAAGGAGCTGTCTTGAGAATCAACCAGTGAGTCTTCATTTCATTTTCTTCTTTATTTAGTCAAAAAACTTTATCTTGGATCTAATGAAACATTCATGCAAACCTAAATACATGTCTGGTCGTCCTTCTGCCTTAATGCCTAACTTCTCTTTCACCACAACACGTCTGATCTCTTCCACTGGGGAGACTAAAGGTGATGGAAGACTTACTCAGGTTGATGATTTGGCCACTCCATATGATTAAAGAATCTACTTAATGGCTTCACATTGATTTTCTTCTGCCTTGCACATGAATAAGTTGTCATCCGCAAACAACAGATGGTTAATCATCGGACCATAGTCTCCAAAATTGATGCCTTTAATCTGACCAGCTTATTCAACTTTGCATAGAAGATGAGCCAATCCTTCAAGACAAAATACAAAGAGAAAGGGAAAGAGAGGGTCTCATTGTCGAAGCCTTCTCAGGTACTACATTCCATGCTCTTTACCATTTATAAAAAATGTGTATGTCATTGTCTTCACGCAAAACATTACCAATGTTGGTGAACGCCTAAGGCATGGAGCAAAGCTTTGAAGAAATTCTACTCCATTCTGTCATAAGCTTTTGACGTATCCGTCTTTACAGCAATGAAGTCTTTAGCCACTTTAGGATATGTCTTTGGCCCATGCACCACTTCATGCGATATTAGAATGTTGTCAAGTATTAACCTTTTATCCACAAAGGCAAATTGAGTTTGGTATACTTGGTCACGTAGGAAGGGTTGGAGCTTTGAAACTAGTATTATAGAAAAAAATCTTGTAAGACACAGAACATAGACTGATATGACGCAAATATGACATTGAAGAAAGATTAGAGATTTTTGGAAGGAGACAAAAATGTGTGTAGTTCTACTTTTCTGGAAAAGATCCATGCACAAAGAACTTACACACTTCATATGTCACTTTCTCACCAATCATATCCAGATATTTTTGAAAAACAACTCTGTCATACAATCTGCACCTAGATATTTAATAGAAAAAAAACAGTGTGTTTAACCTCTTCTTTAAAACCGCCTTAGTCAGGTACTTATTGTTGGCTGAGGAAACCTTTGGCCCAAAGCCTTCAAAGGAATATTGGAAATCCATAAGGAAAGATATCTTAAAAAATCGTTGAATTAAACCATTTTCACATTACCTTTTGTTGTTTCACACTGATGAATGTTTCCATTTTCATCAATTAGCTTTAGAATACCGTTCTTTGACATGTTGATTTAGACAGAGGCATGAAAGAATCTGATGTTTCTGTCTCCAACTCTCAGCCATCTAGCTCTACTTTCAGCTTCCAGAGATGATTTCTCTTTCTCCAATTCAGCTTGAAGGGCATGGATTTCGTTCAAAAAAAGTTGAAACAAAACCTTATTCCCAAAACATTTATCTAACTTACTCTGCTTTGAATCCAAAGTGAGTGCCTTCATCCTCCCCAATAAATCAATTTTTTATAACATAAATTGGAGATAACATTTTAGATTATTTCTTTTCTTTCCTTATCAGAGAGGGACCCCTTAGGGATTTAGTAACTCGAGCATTTCTTGTTTACTTGAACAGGAAAGGAGAAGCATGAAGTGACTCGAGCACTTGTTGCGAGAAGTGCTTTAGTAACTCGACTGAAAGGAGAAGTTGTATACAAACCAGAGCATTTTTTGCGAAGGTGCTTTAGCAACTAGACTAAAAGGAGAGGTTGTTTACATACTCGAGAAGTTGTTGCGAGAGGTCCAACGGAACATATCGAGTGAAAGAGTTATTATATCATGCTGCCACCAATCTTCCCATTGTTGTTAAAGATTTCATTGAAATCCCCTAACATACACCATGCTCATTTCCTTTGAATACCAATATGAATAAGTTTTTCCCATATCAGGTGTCCGAACGTAACATTAGGATTCACATATACACAAGAGAAAAAGAAGAAAAAAAACTACCATATTGTACATGAAGATCCATCAAGTTCTTGTTTACACTCAACACTTCAACCTTCACTATTCTTTTCTAAAAATTAGTAAAGCCACCATAGGTGCCTATATGATCCACTGCACAAACCATATCGTACCATAACCATTCTTGTGCTCAACCAAAACTATCCTAATGTGCATAGTTTCCATAAGAAATAAGATCTCAGGAAAGTGTTGTTTACACAATTCTTTGAAACGTTGAATTGTCAAACCTTGAGCCCCCGCCCCCCTTCAAGCCTTGACAATTTTAACACAAAATATTCATTAGAGGTTGGGCGGTCTCACATTTAGGACCACCTCAAGTTAATTGAGCCTAACAATTTTTGAGACACCTTAAATTCCATCCTCCATCTTTCTCTTTTCTACATCCCCTTGAGTTAACCCTTGCTTTTTCAGCTGATCCTAGCCATCATTTCCTCTTAACTTCCTTTTGCTTTTATATGGACTTTTCCTTTGCTTTGGCTTTTTTTTGGTGTCCCAAAAGGCCTAACTTCAGAGAAGCCCGTCCTATAAACCGTTGAACAAACTTCAAAGGAAGGAGACTCTCCAGTCTCAATAGGGGCCTTATTCTCACTTTGCCTAGAAACAGGAGATGTTTTCCATCTCATAGTCGTGCCCGCTCTAATCACCGAGGAGAGCAGCGTTTTTTCAGGGTTAGCGCAACCTTCTACTTTCAAAACTGATTATGCTGATTCATTGTCAAACACCATATTCTTTTCTTTATTAATATCATAAGAAATGACTGGGAGAAGACCCACTAATTGTAAGTATGCACGCTTTTCTCCAAGAATTTAATAAGGTTATGCTCATACTTGAAAATAAATTGGAATCTTCCTCTTGTGAGCGTAACAGCTCGCACCCTCTCATATTTTTGCCACTTTCTAGGATTATCGAGAATGAGATTCGACATCTTTTAACAAGAAGGATTGAGGATTTTTCCAATCAAACTGAGTTTATTGTTTTCATTGGAGAAAAACTATGGTAGATCTGGCATAGTGAAATGCTCATCCTTTTCAGGCTCCTCCAAAGACATCGCTAACAAAGCTTTGTCCATAGCAGCTGATATCTTAACACGAATAAACCAACGAAAATCTATAGAGCTTTAAAATAACCAAATAGGCAAGGATTAAACAAAAGCCTACACAAAATACTAGAATATCTCCTTGCTTTTCTCAGAATCGATAACAATGAAACCCTCAAGTAGGAATGAACAGAGTTTCAAACCCTAGAAACAGATGGATATTTGATAAATAAGGGTTGAAAAGGACTTATGATGATTGACAAGGAGAAATTAGGTTTGTTTCAGACCTCTATATTTTCAGGAAAAACGATATATTTCTCCACGAGTTCGATCACATAACACCAGATGCCGCCCAAACTAAGACCCATTACTAAATATCCATCAATACAATGTTAGAGATCTAGATCTCCCCCCCCCCAATAAAATTTTGAAACATATACCCACAAAATAATAGTTCGAAATATAAGAACATAAAAACCTTAGTTTTAGTTAATTAAATGGTTAACAATAAACATTAACCACATAATTCCAACAATAAACCATATATAAACCATATATAAACCCAATTACGACCCGGTTATACAAAATTACTCCTAACATGAACCGAGTATACAAAATTACCCATAACATGAACCGATTAAACAACTAAACCACTCAAAACTAAAAAATCCCCAAATCGCAAATCCAGTCCCAGAACCTTAGAACCCTAAATCGATGTCAAAGGGTGAAACCAAAAGTTGAAGAGCGTGAAGGTTGGTTGAGTAATTCGCAATGGTTTTTGTGATTCGCGATGGGAAAAACGCCAGAGAGTTGAACGAAGAAGCTGGCGACCGAGAAGAGTTCCAAATCGAGCAACTTGTCCAAGACGTTGAAGATGAGCCGTCGATTCACCACGACGTGTGATCTGAAAGCAAGAGTGACGAAGAAGAAGGTGTTCTACATAGAAGACAAAATCATATCCGACGCGATGATCGGAGACTGTACAAAGACTATACGTTCTTCAGTAGGGTTGCTTTCAAAGAGTGTGTTGTCGATTATGCATTAAGAACATGCCGAAATGTGAAGCAATACATGTATGATAAGGATAAGATAGGATTTAAATGTGTAGGTGGTCGTAGTGATAGTGAAGATGAAGTCCAAGGGTGTGCATGGAAGATTTATGCATCGATTCTTCTAAAAGATGCAATGTGGATAGTTAGGCTGTTCGTGGATAAGCATAGTTATGTTCTAATGGTCAATGTGAGATGTTTAAGGTCCTTGTGATTGCTAGGATGTTTGTTGATAAGATTTGAGAGGAACCCGAATACTATATGCCAATGAAAATTGAAGAAATTGTGAAAGAAAGATGACAGATTGTTGTATGTAGGCCTCAATATCAAGTTGCTAGGAATAAGGCACTTAGGTGGATAGAATCTGAATATGATCAAATGTTTTTCCGTCTCCAAAGTTATGCTGCTAAGCTACTAAATTCGAACAAGGACTCGACAGTGGAGATTGACATTTTGAAAAATGCAGAAGGTCAAGATGTCTTTAATAGGTTTTAGTTTGCTTTGATGTTCTTAGAAGAAAATGGAAACAGACTTGTAGGCCACTGATAAAAGTTGAAGGGTGCTTCATAAAAGCAAAATGAAGGGATAAGTTGTGGTTGCTTTAGGTAGAGATTCAGATAATCTTATATATCCAATAGCATGTGGTGTTGTCCAAGTGGAAAACACGGACAACTGGATATGGTTTGTGAGGCATGTGAAGGCTGACTTGGAACTAAATGATGGGGATGGACACATCATGGTATCTGATCGGAAAAATGTAAGTAGATATTTTAACTTCTTATCTAGATATATGTGTATGTTTCTTATGTTAGATCTTTTGTTTCAAGGATTGATCAAAGCAGTTAAGTTAGAGTTGCCAAAAATGGAGCATACAATGTGTGTTTAACACATCTATGGAAATTTAAAGAAGAATAACAGGTGAAAAAAATGTATGAAACCATTGATAGGAAACTTCGTATGGAGCTACAATGAAGTAAATTATAAAGAAAACTTGGACAGACTCCACAACTACGACAATGGTGTCTATGATGATGTTATGAAATCAAATCCCAGGAGTTGGTGTAGACCTTTCTACAAGATGGGAAACTATTGTGAATATGTGGAAAACAACTCCATTGAGTCTATTAACAACAACATAAACAAGGCAAGAAAGAAGGTATGTGTTCCTATGCTAGGGACATACGATAATTGGTTATGATACGGATTGTTAAAAAATCCACCATATCTCATGACTAGAAAGTTATGTTTTTAGTGTTTTTAATTGTTTTTTAGTTTTTTAGTATTTTTTATTCTGATCTTTGAGTGTTTTTGGGTTTTGAAGTCTTTTTTACTATTTTTAATTATGGTATTTAAGTGTTTAACGTGTTATAGGTATTTGTACTTCATATGTCATAAAGTTTCTTCAATCTCAGCATAAGAGAGTTGTTGAGTGCATTGTTAGTAGAAGCACAAATGAATATTATGAAACAAAGTTGAGTGGTTGTTCTTACAGTGTGAACATAGAGAAGAAGACTTCTTGCTATAAATAATTTTATATTATTATTTTTTTACATGTGCAAAATATGCTATTTTGATTTTTTGCTATAAATAAGCGTTTAATTTTTTTTTGCTCTTAGTATTATCCAAACACTACAGTTGTACGTAACGTAACTTCATTTTAGAGCTAACAAACAAAAAACAAAGAAAACATCTTCTAATTACACAAAATATCCAAAATACAACCAACCACAAGTTCTAAATAACATCCAAATACATCCAATCACAAGTTCCAAAGAACATCCAATCACAAGTTCCAAACAACATCCAAAATACAACATCTAAAAGACATCTAAGCATTCCTCTTTGATTTCAGTTTGACCCCTACTTTCTCCTCTCTTTCCTTCTCCACTTTCTCCTCCGTATTTTTCTGAGTAAAAGAACTTGAAATCCGCTTGATTATGCACATTTCCTCTTTTTTGGAGTACACTCCTTCGGTGGAATATCATTCTTTTTCGGTCTACCTCTCTTCTTCGGTCTAAGCCTATTTGGTGGAGTACTATTCTTCACAGATTTTCACTTGTACCTTCTCTATCTGTTCACTCAAGATAACCCACTTGTTTGTCCTCCTCCTTTATTTTCAGCTTGTTTCTCCTCACAAACAACATTATTAGCTTCTTCATCATCTTCATAAAAAACAATCGCCCAAGCATCTTCTGCATTCTCTTCTCCTACTTTCTCCTATTTTTCTTTCTCTTCTTCTACCTTCTCCTATTCTCCCTTCTCATCTTCTCCATTATCCCCTTCTGTTTTTTTCTTCTTCTCCTCATTTCTTATTTTCTGCCTTTTCTTCTTCTACTATCTCTGCATCTGAATTTTTTTTCTTCTACTATCTCTTCTCCTACTTTCTCTGGTTCTTTTTTGGGAAAATCGCATAAAAAACCTCCAAATTGACAGCCACTAACACTTTAAAGCATACAATTATTTCACTAGAAACTATAACCCTCAAACTCAATTCTTCAGCCAATTAAACCTCTAATTTGGCAGCCGTCTGCGCGCCGCAATCCGTTTTGACGGAATAGTAAACCCCGTAAACGGAACAGTTAACCCCGTAAACGAAAACTAAACTTCGTTAATTAGTTGTAACATGTGGGTTTATTGAGTTTTTAAAAAAATTAAAGTAAAAGAAATCCCCAAATCGATTTGGGGATTTAGGGTTCATCAAAAAAAAAACCCAGAGACGAGAGAAAGAGGAAGAAATCGCAATCTGTTGATTCGATTCCGATTTACAGAAACTTTCAGAAATCGCAACTCAGTTTCGAAACACGA
>AFAN01000378.1:0-20171 GCA_000218505.1 Schrenkiella parvula | reverse complement strand
TGAAGCCTCAAGAGTTAAAAAAAGTTAACCTTCATGAAAATGGTTTCTCCATTAGGAATGTTTGTAAACATGTCTCCAGCAACATTCTCAATGCCTACAACACACAAAATTTATGATCTTCTCAAATCATTGTACTATACAACATCGATCATCTTTGCAAGAACTTGTCTTATGTGTATACCTGGAGAATCTAATGAAGTGTTAATAACAGAGGGCAAATCAAAGTTAATCGCTTTGATGATTTGAGGATGCTTGGAGATTATTTTACGGAGAATAGAACCATCTCCACCACCAACATCCACCAATGACTTCACACCATCAAAACCTTTATACTTATTCAAAACTTCATCCATGAAAACTTCATTGAAACCTTTCATGGAGCTTTGGAACACTTCTCTGAATCTTGAATCTCTGCCCACCAATTCAGCTGCGCTTGAACCATGAGCCTTGCTGAATGGAAGTCCTCCTTCAAGAACAGAAGCTTTAAGGTTGTACCTTATATTAAAAAAAAAACATAATCAGTCAGAGCACTTCATGAGAATACAACAAGACAGAGAGCATTATGTTTCAGACAAAAGAGTTAAGATATTGTTAATAAATTTACCAGATATCAGTCACGACCGTGTCCTGAAACAAATTCACCAACGGAGCCAACGAACCACCACCATCTTGATTCTTGGTGAAGTACTTGGCAACAGGAGCTAAGCCGTAGACCGAACGTGGCTCACCGTGGTCAGTGGAAACAGAGCAAGTGACTATGGAATAGCTCGCGAGACATCGAAGAATCCGATCGAGTAAGGTTGAATCATGATGTTGTTGTGTTTGAGTAGACAAGAGAGGCATGATCTGAGAAGCAGAGAGGGAAGAAGAAAGGCCAGATTCGGATAAGATGTCGAAGAGGCCAAGATCTATAGCTGTCTTCAGAACCATGGGAAGAACAGAGGAACTCGATAGGATCATAGCGTACAAAGATAGGTCTTGTTCTTCCATTCTTTGATTCTTGGATCTGAACCAAGACAAAGCTTTGGCTATTATAAAGAAGAAGTAATAGCTTTGGATTTCACTATTCTGCTGACAATTTTGACTAAAACATTTAGACAATCGGTATGAATATTGTCGAAGGAGTTAATTTGATTCTCAAATTTTGACTAATTCAATGATGTAAATGATTTCTTATCAAACCGATTCAAAATATTGCTATAGATATGTATATTCTTTTTTAAAAAATTATTAAAACAGCTAATAAGTTAAAAATATTAAAAACAAAATTTATATTAAATGGTTAATTATTATATAATTAATTTATTTGTTATATTTTCATCTCTTAAAATTTTCTGAATTGGGTATTTAAATCAAAATTTTGTAAGTTAAAAATATGAAGGAGTTCAAATTCTTATAAATTTTTTAGATATTATACTAGTTATACATTATTACTACAGCATTATATGAAAAATACCTCATGCAAGATTTCAATAAATATTAAGCCCATTATGCAAGTTTTAAAAGACACAGAAACAATTAACCTTGGAACATTCCGGAAGGAAAATTTCGCATTAAAAAACTTTTAATCTGACTTACCAATCAAGTCCAGCAAATTAAGGAAGGTAGAAGAAATGAGGACGAATTTGCAGAGCTTAATTGAGACCTTCTCTATGAGTTAGTGTCTCTGGTCTTTATCTCTACTAAGAAGATAGACGTCAAGAAAAAAAAAACAGAGTCTTCTTCTCAAATATGTTTTCAATAAAAGAATCTTCTTTAACAGATCAATTCAAGAAAAAACAAATCACAAAAGGAGTTATCAACAAAAGCTCTGTAACTTGTTTTTTTATTTACAACAAAAGGATGCATTAATTGAAAAAGATCTTATTACAACAAAAGCTCTGGATTACACAATTCAACTTAAAAAACAAAAATCAAGATTCTTAGGTTATAAAGTAGGAGAGTGAGGAGGAGGAGAAGGAAGGAGAAGAGGGTGAGAGGAATTAGAATTATGAAAAGGAAGAGAGTATAAAATATGAAGTCGGATTCTTCTCGGAAAAGGCGCCTGAGAGAAGAGATGCTCTAAAACTCCGGCGACCACCACCGTGTACTCCTTCAACATCTCCGCTACTATCGTCACCAGCAACATTCTTGTTTACTTTTTCTTTTTCTTAATCGAATCTTCTTCTTCTTCTTGTTTTGTTCTCTGTGTGTTTCTCTTTTTTTTTACACAATTGTATTTTAGTTATATAGTTGGAGAGAAAGGAAGTAAAATCTAGGGGTGTGTCCTCTTCCGCTCTTAGTTTTCTACTTTTTTTTCCTTTTTTTATGTCGACGGTTTTTCTACTTTCTTATTAATTTATATCACTAAAAGAAATTATAATATTCAATATTTGACTAATCAAATCTGAAAGCATTTTGTGTTTACAATAATTAATCAACTTTTTACTTGATAAAAATGCTTAAAAATAGATAAAAACAAAAAAGTTATTAATTTTTAAATTATCAGCTATTTTAGGAAAAACAAATATATTTTAAATTATCACAACAAAACAAACTCAAAACAAAATATAGTGAATAATAAACACTTATAATATTTTACTAAAACTAGTTATATGCTTTAATTAATTTCTATTGTAGGATTTTTTTAGGATAGTTTATTAATAAAGATTTAATTTTTAATTGTATTGTTTCGCTAAAAACATTGCAATAAATACGATTTGATTATAGGAAAAAAAAGTTAAAACACACACACAAGTGTTACAAAAACAAAACGCACATTGTATTGGGGGTCCCACTCCGAAAACCGGATGATGTTTATCCTCTCGATCTTTATCTTGTTATTTAATAGCTATATCTTCTTAAATGTAACGACAAAAAAAATTAGATTACGAAATTAAATCTTTAAAATGGTTGTTTAAATTTGATTTATGGAGAAGATAGAGACACTGAAGATTTAATAAAAAAATATTTATATAGTTTGTCTGTATTTGAAGATTGATTTTAAAGAGGTTTTAAAATGGTATGAAGCGTTTTATTTTAGTGGGTCCACTACATTTTTGCTTTAACGGTAGTTCGAAACCGAGGACTGTGTCAGAATCTGTGGAATGGTTTTCTGTGAACCGCATTCTCATTGATGAAGCCTTTGACTCTATTCAAATAAATAAGATTATATAATTAGGTAATATCGTTCTCTATATATATACATGGGTTTGATAGAAGAAAGTTTTGTGAAATTTGAATATCTAACCAAAATTTGTTGTTATACGGTTCCATTATTTAGATTCTTTAATAATGAAATTGAAAGGTCAGCAATTTGGTTGTCTTAACTCTAAAGGTTAGGTCTAAATGAGTCATGCATATATGCGCATGGGGTTTTTTTAAACCTAAAAAACAAAAAACCCCTAAATAAGTATATACTTTATAGAGAAATTTTTCTATATATTTATAAGGTTAGAATCAAAATATGTACCAATATTAAAAATATTATATACAATTTAATTACATATTAAAAGTATAAATATTTACTATATTATTAAAAGTTTAGAATCAAATATTAAATATAATATTAATTAGGTAAAAATATTATGTACAATTTATAGTATTAATTACAATTTCATTAAATATTAAAGGTTAGAATCAAAATAAGTATAAATATTTTATTAAAAGTGAATTATTTTATTAAAATTCAATTATTTTATCTAATTTTTTTTACCAATATTAATTTATAAAAATTATATTGTACATATAACTAATGACGCGACTATTGAAATAGAGATTACATTTTTGAAATCTGGATTATTTATATTATATGGCTCACTAGTTTAAAGTAATATATAATATTTTATCAATTTATAAAGATATTAACTTATGAAAAGGTATAATTGAGGATGTACGAAATTTGTTTGAAACTAGGATCCAAATCTGACATTAAAAAACGACATTGATTTAGGAGACGCAAGTCGAAGTAGTTTAAACTAAAAGGAAAAAAAAAACAGAACTACTTAGTTAATGATTCTAGAGAACTTGGCTTTATAACTCAACACTAGGAAACAAAAGAAAAAGAAAAACAGACTAAACATGATTGATTATACAAACAAAAAGAAACGTGGACAATGGCGCTATATATCATCAAGTAAACATGCCTTTGAAGGAATCCAATTGATGAAACAAGAAGCTACATTTGGCATCTCTCGACTCTTTCCATATTCCTACTAAAACAACTATCACCGCCATTATTATCACCATACTGCTACACTGCAGCAAGCTCCTCATTAGCTTCTTCTGCTTCTTCCATGATGATGATGAAGACGAAAAATCTTCCTTTTTCTGCATCGCGCATTGTTTCAATCAGCTTGTTAATGTTTATTGTTTCATTCATGCCAATATATATTAGATGCTTTGCTGTTAGGGATTATGTTTGATGTAAAGAAATTTATTACCTTGCTACGCCTTCCTTCTTCTTCACTGTGGTTTAAGTCCCTTCCTCTGTTGTTTCGGGTTATGGCAGGCTTCCGTAATCTTGTCTGCAGGCGGATTCTCCTCTGCGCAGTTCCCTGAGTCCTTAAATTAGCTGACTCCGATAAACTTGCATGCGCATGTATTCTACTCTTATCCTTGTCAAGGAAACATTCTTCGTTCTCCTCTACGATCTGCACATTTCATCAATGGATATTTGAGAGGGAAAAGTGTATCTCAAAATTTGCTAGACGAGTGAATCCTACCTTGGAGATGGCAGACTGTACTTCATCTTCTTCATAGTTATTTGGATCTCTTACTTTCTCGTTGTTATCTGGCGTGAATGGCTGCTCGATTTGCAGCCGAATTCTTCTAGGAGCAGTGCCTTGGTTCACAACAAAGTCCAGATCCGTCTGGTTCTCTTGAGACCTAGCTTTGAACCCAGAAGTGTCACTGGGACTAATGTTGCGGTCAACAGGGATTTGCTCAGACTGATTGACATTAGAGTTAAATGGATTGATCGCTGAGTAAGATGCTGGAGCATACTGCCCTAAAACGTTGCTACGAAGTGGTGTCAAGGTCCTAGAGGACCCGGATGAAGATTGTATCTCTACTGCCTCTTTGCTATCAACGTGATCATCACTGACCCATCTGGAAGCTACAATGTCAGGAATGAAGTTCTGTACATGGAGAAACATTATGGTCAGTCTCAGAGAGAGTGATCATCATCAGCTTACAACTCGCTCTACCACAAAAGCTACAAGGAAATGATTTCTTTCCAATTTAAAACATATGTAAAATAAATCCTCCTGATTATTAAATGTGAGTTGCTTAGGAGCTATTAAAACTCAAGAATACCTGTGGGCAAGCAGCTTCAGCACCCCCATTAACAAAACCAACGGCGTCTTTGGGAAACGGGTACTCAGCAGACAGCAGTCTTGTAGTTCCAGGCCAATGCATCATATTTGGAAGCGCAAAGTCTTGTCCTTCACTAGAAAATTGATTATGGTTGTGGAATACCTCATCCAAGACATCTGTCAAGGATTCATCTTGTATGGCGGCACCATCTTGAAAATGTAGCCCATAATCACAGTTTCCAAAGTCGCTAGAATACATCGAATCCATATGTGATGCAGCAAAACCGATGCTTGACTGCGCCGGATAATATGTTTGGTCACCAGTTTGAGTAAAGCTGGGTCCATAAAGACTTGAAAAGTCCCTCACGAGTGGATTTTCCTACAGTACACGAAAGCACAAGCTGGTTTAGGACGCGGCATGATGAAAAAATTGTGATACAGAATGCTCTGCTTAGTGCAAACAGAGAAATCAAAAAGCACACGAAAAGACGGTATTACCTCTACTAGGCTTTTGCCCAAAACACGGTCTTTGGCACGAGAAGTTTCAGCGTGATCGACAGATTTCTCTGTTTTAATCACTGGATCATCAGGCTTCACATCACTACCCTTGTCGCTTGGACACCTCTCGGCCTCATCTGACCTGTTTTGAGCATGTACACGTGATGTAGCTGTTTCTTGGACCATCTCAGAAGAGTTGTCATCACGAGAGCATCTAGTAGTGGTGGGAGTGGAATTGACATTCTCTACTTCGTCACAGTTTGCAACATCACAGATATCACTAGGCTTGTGAAACAAGCGACACAAAACATACGGATTCTGTTCCAAAAAAACACAAAATAAAACACATGTCAACAAACAAAAAGGTCACCACTATCAAACATGAGCAACACAAACTCGATTATAGCCATTTCTACAAAAAAATTCTTACTATGTGAAGCACCTAAGAAACCTCACAACTACGGATAAAAGTTGATTTGAAGCAGACAAGAACCTAGAATTGAGCTAAGCAGATGAAAAAACAGACCTGACCAGGTCCAGTGCCGTCAAGGTCCTTGTCAGTGGCACGATACTCGTGCATAATCCAGTTGGTTCGTTCTCCTCTAGGAGCTCGACCACGATAGAAGACAAGAGTCTTCTTCATACCAATAATCATCTTCTTCGACTTGATAGTTCGATCTTTCCCAGTAGCTTTCCAGTAACCGATGTCAGTAGCTCTATTGGAGCGGTGGCCACTCGGATACTTCCGGTCACGAGGACAGAAGAAGAACCACTCTTGATCATCCGTCTTTATCACAGAAAGTCCTACAATCAATCAAATCAAACAAACCCTAAAAACCTATCACTCTCAAACCAAACCAAACAAACAAAAATCCAAATTACAGAGCTCAAACATTTCATTTCTCGACTCTCTTCTTAGTAAACTCGGGAAGAAGAAGATAAAGAGACTAAAAACTAACCAGGCAAGTCCCATGGCTCCCACTTGCAAACATCGATCTCCGGGATGACTCTGACCTCTAAATCACGGCCGTTGATTTTCAATCTTAGGTAATGATTGATGAGTTCTTCGTCCGTTGGTCTAAATCTGAAACCAAGAGGTAAAGACTCCATAGACAACGTCGCTTGCGTCTCCGACGTCATCTTAAGAATCTCCAGTCACTTGTTGTCTGAAAATTTTTTTTTTTTTTGTAATTTGCAGATAAAAACCTGAAGCTTACCACTTGGTTGCTGTGGTCTGCCAATTGTGCCATGTTCCGGCTCGCACGTGACGTAATAGTCTTCGATATTTCCTATTTTACCCTCGACATAATCGATGTAATTACGGAAACTGCCATGGCTCGATCTTTTGTTTCACACGGCGGTCAAAAGCCTTTTATGATGCGCCGTTGCTCGCTTTTGACTCTGAACAGTTTTGCTCTAAGGCTACGTACTACGGGACAGGGGGCCATTTGTCTACTCATTAGATTCCTTCACGTGGTCCTATAAAGTTAAAAAAGAGTTAAAAGTTTCCTTATTAATAAATATTTATGTGTGTTTTAACTTTTTCCCATTTTTGGGATATTTTGTTACTATACGAGAAATAAACATCTCGATTCTCGAATACATATGTTCAACATTAATTAAGGTGGATTTACGTTGTGGTTTGTTTTTGTCGTAATCAATGAATACATAGACATACTGATTCCATTTATGGCTATTTATGGCTTTAGAATGGTAAGTATTTTGCCGGCTTAACTTTTTATCATAAAAAGTTACAGAAACAATACATCAATTACGGAAACAAATTTTTATATAAACATGTATATGTTTCATATACTAACAAACATTCTTATCGAAACTTTATCAGTCCATTACATTTCTTTGAAAAAAACTAATCTTGTTATGTGAAATTTGTGCTTCGATTTTTTTTTCATAAAATGTTTTACTTGTTTATTTAATTACAAAATCCATTGATTCTCTTAAAAAATTTTAAAAATAAACAAACCTCATTCTTTTTTACCAATGTTATTTTAAAAAACTTTGATTTTGATATTCGATTAAAATTCGGATAACATTTCATTTAACCAGTAATGTTTTAATGTAAACTTAACATATCTTTTTTTGGTATGTATAATCGGTATTTCCTGTCGTTATTAACGCCATTGGCCATGATTTTTTAAAGCCTACAACTTTTTCTTCACAAAATTCATGATTACAAATATATTGAATCAAATTCTCTAAAGATTACATAAAGAAAAATGAGGAGACTTGTAGAAATGCCTCTACCATTGTGATATTGCCTCTTTTCGCTCTATACCAATTGGTTTTTCAGAAATCGTCTCAACATGACAACGTTGAACTCGAGCAATTATTCATCTATCCCAAACCATTTTTGAATTTTGATATCCATTACCTTGTACCAATTAAATGATGAATCCTCGGTTAGTAGTATGAACAATGCGAATACAAATAAATACACATTTTTCTTCACTTGGTGGAGAAAAATTGACATTCGATATCAGTTTTACAGAATATAAAAATTCCAAAAATTGTATTTACTACAGGGAAGCCACCAATAACTATACAAAAAAACATTGGCTATCAAGCGGAAGACATATTGAAAATAGACTATCACTAAAAAAACAACATAAAATAGAGATTGCACAAATACGTAAACAAAATTCAAGAATATAAGAGCGGTAAAATATTTAAATGTGATTTTTCGAAAACACCGTATAAAAAACGAAAATTTGTGTACTGAGAACTACATTGTAATAAACTCGCTTTTCTAATTATATATTTTTTTACTGATTTTAACTTTTGTAGTCCAGAGATCTTAATCGGTCGAATTGTTTTGTGAAGGACCCTTGAACATTTGTTTTTTTTTGTTTTGTTTTGACTCTTTTTAATTTTCTCTTAGTAAGTAATTTTTTTTTATGAAAATATTTTGTTTACCAAATTAATTTGGTTAATTTAGTCTAAAAGTTTTCAAGCCAATAGATTTATAAATCTTTGATATTTTAAAAGTTTTCACTTTTGTTCGATCTAATTTACCAAAAAAAGTTGAATAAGTAAAAAATTAATACAAATTTCTTTGACATAAAAAATGTTTTGTCAGCTAGAGTTCTATTTATTAGGAAATTAACTATTAAACAAATATAATTATGAAGAAATTACATAGAGCCGTGTTACGGTGTACTAATAAATACTTAATATTATAAGAATTGTTTTTTAAATAAATCATGTTCGGTCCCATAAAGTACAATAAAGCGATGTCAAAAAAGAAGAAGAAAAAAGTACAATAAAGCCTCCTTGTTATGTAAAAGTTACGTGTCTGTAACTCCCATCTCCAATTATTGCTCCTTTTTAAAGTGGGCTTTTGTATAATATTTCAGCCCACTAAGTTTTGTACTCTTATAATATTTCAACAAATGGGCCAAATGTCAGACATATGAAATTGATTTCTGGCATAAAAACCGAACCAAACCAAAATCTTCAATCCAAACCAATTTAGCAAATAAGAATCTTTGGTGTAAAGCTAGTTATATTCATTTTCTCCATAAATAAAACGACCAACACTCTCTCTACGTATTCTCTTTGCTCTATTCATTCCCTCTCCTAAAGCCATGGCCGGAGGAGGAGGAGGAGGAGAACTGACGGCGGCTCTGCTGAAAAAGACGGCGGAGAACGGCGGAGAAAATGATAAGTTGGATATGAAGGAGAAGGTTTGGAGGGAATCTAAGAAGCTATGGGTTGTGGCGGCGCCGGCAATTTTCACAAGATTCTCTACGTCTGGAGTATCTTTGATAACTCAAGCTTTCATCGGCCACCTTGGCCCCACCGAGTTAGCCGCTTACTCCATCACTCTCACCGTTCTTCTCCGTTTCAGTAATGGTATCTTGGTGAGTACGTACTCTTCTACTTTCGTTCTTGTTAGTTTATATTTTCTACATTATTTACAGAATAATTATAGAAAAATAATATAACAGTTAGATAAGTTCATCCGCAACTATTCTCTGAAAACTAGTATAATACTAAAAAAGTAATTTTAATAAATTTTGTTCATAATAATGAATAAAAGAGTTATGTCAAGAAGTTCTGATTAGGTAATTAAGTATATAAATGGTAGTAAATACGATGATGTGAGTGCTTAAATAGGCTTCTTGCCGAGCTTGTTTTGGTTTCTTAGTCTTTGCCTTAAAATATTTTATTTAGATATAAATTATTTTTAGACGGTTTTGGGAGACATTGTTGGTCGTAGTCGACGTTGAGTGTTCGTTTATTATTAATGTAGTTACCTTGTTTTGCACATAAGCGAACCTCTGCACTAGTAGTTAT
Source organism: Schrenkiella parvula (assembly GCA_000218505.1). NCBI lineage: Eukaryota > Viridiplantae > Streptophyta > Magnoliopsida > Brassicales > Brassicaceae > Schrenkiella > Schrenkiella parvula. The sequence goes on along the minus strand of AFAN01000378.1, from coordinate 10,062 downwards.
TATTATGTTATTGTTAAATAGAATTCAATTAGCTAGTGAAAAAAAAAGTTAGAAAAGCTGGAGAATATAAGAAAACGCCTTTAACAACAAAGTTGGAGAATATATTGATTCTGTCAAAAAGTTTGAACAACAATATTGTAAGAAATGACCAAAATAAATGAATGGTCAGAAGATTAAATTAAAATAAATGAATGGTCAGAAGATTAAATTAAAATAAGACGAAATATTCCTTTTTATTTTTTCTTCTTATATTTGCTTTGAAATGTAACAACGACGCATTCTCAACAAATGTGACAAAGATTCATTAGCCGCAAATGTCCAATGGTCACCTGCCAATGCCATTTTTTGTTTTTAGTCTTCAGCATCCGTTGTGAGATTCGTAGATTCCCATTCATGATTAAATAATAATTACATAAGCGTTATGAAACCTATACTTATTTTTAATAACATACAAAGATGTCTTGGATTTGATTATAATTATGATATTATTATAATTCAATATAAAATAATTTTTATCTTGGAATAACAACCCGTCAATGACATACATATGCAGCTAGGTATGGCTAGTGCACTGGAAACACTATGTGGTCAAGCTTACGGAGCAAAACAATATCATATGCTTGGGATTTATCTCCAAAGATCATGGATTGTCCTCATAGGCTGTACCATTTGCCTTACGCCCATATACATCTTCGCTGGCCCCATCCTCTTAGCCTTAGGTCAAGAGGAAAGCCTTGTCCGTAAGGCTCGAATCATAGCCTTATGGGTCATAGGAATCAACTTCTCCTTCGTACCATCCTTCACTTGCCAAATGTTCCTCCAAGCGCAAAGTAAGAACAAGATCATTACCTACGTGGCTGCTGTCTCCTTAGGAGTCCATGTTTTCTTGTCGTGGCTCCTAATGGTTCATTTCAACTTCGGGATCATTGGTGCCATGACCTCGTCGCTCGTAGCACATTGGTTGCCTAACATTGCTCAGCTCTTGTTCGTCACGTGCGGTGGGTGTAAGGACACATGGAGAGGATTCTCTTGGTTGGCTTTCAAAGATCTTTGGCCAGTCTTCAAATTATCTGTGGCTTCCGGTGGTATGACTTGGTATGGTTTTCTAATTTTCTCAAGTCTTATAGTGTCGAATCGTATAGGATTTCAAGAAATATCCTGAAACCAAGCATATATATTAATCATACAAATACGAATACTTTTGTAAAATCATATGATATTAGATTAGAGAAGGATAAAGTAAAATATACTGAACTTTCTACAGATCTTGGAAATTAAGTGTGGGTTTTGATCTATCATACAGTTTTGTATTTTTGGTTGATATAATGGCTTGTTTATGCATAATTAAAAACACGAGAAAGGATACAGGGTTAAAGATTCCCTAAGTACATTCATTCACCTTGTCAAAGATTGAAAAAGTTAGCATATAGTTTTACACTACAACAAAAAAAGATTGAAGATACCTTCTTTTTTTCTTTTTGTCAACAGTTTGAATATACGTTTATAGAAAATATTGTATTGTTTAGGCGTTTTTATAAAATAATATTGTAATTCTTTTGTGATATTGATATTGGGCAGCTTGGAGCTATGGTATAACTCGATATTGATCTTGCTCACGGGAAATTTAAGAAACGCTGAGGTTGCTCTAAACGCACTTGCAATCTGGTAAGCTATATGTATAAGCTTTCTCCTGTCTTTTGAAGTTATAATCATATATTTATCTATAGATATTGGTCTGGAAGCTAATCCATAATATATACACTAATGCAAATTGAAAACGATAAGTTTAGGCTAATCGTATTTAAACTTTCTAATTTGCAACAAATGAATAGCAGACTGGTTTTGCGATTCAGTAGGATTTTATTAGTCATCCACAATATTGCGGAATCTCAATTTATATTTAGTCACTGCGATTTCATCATTTTAATTGACCAAAAACAAATTAATTCTACCATTTGTGAGCTTTTTAGTCATATAAAATTTGTCTGTCTTAATTCATTTTGTAACCTCTCTAGCTATGTTTTTATTACACTTATGCAATTCTACAATATTACCCACAAGAAACTTAAAAAGGAACGATTGTTGATTTGATTCAGTGTTATATGTTTATCAAACTCCACAGCGTCAATATAAATGCAATGGAGATGATGGTAGCCTTCGGCTTCATGTCAGCAGCAAGGTTCGTAAAATTATACATATCCATATTATGTCAAGATTTAAAATCATCATAGATAATTTATTAATTATATAAAGTTTAACATTGATGAAAATACTACAGCCTAACTATAAGAGTATAATAATGTTTTCATTAATGTGTTTCTTTTGGAATTAATAAATACATTTAAAATTATGATAGTTCATAACTAATAGAAAAAAATATTTTAAAATGAGATTAAATCGAATATTTTCATATTCTCTCTCATGATATATCTTTTACTAGTGTTTATATACATACATATATATACATAGATACATAAATACATATATACTTAAGTACATTGAGAAAACCTATATATTTGATCATTCATGCTATATTTACATATCTTATTTTTCTTTTACAATAAAATACGTAACAGTGTAAGAGTTTCAAACGAGATCGGAAGTGGAAACTCTAAAGGAGCCAAATTTGCGACAATGATAGTGGTTTTGACGTCACTTTCTATAGGAACCATTCTCTTCTTCGCTTTCCTGTTTCTAAAAGGGAAGATTTCGTACATTTTCACAACAAGTGAAGTTGTTGCCGCACAAGTAGCGGATCTTTCTCCAATCTTGGCCTTCTCCATCCTCCTGAACAGTGTTCAACCTGTTCTCTCCGGTATGCATATTCTCTCTTGATCTTCTTGTAGCGTTTACCATGAGACATTCGATCAATGGGAAAGTTGTAAGAAGTTGTTTTATCTGATCACTACTATATATGTTCATGCATGGACCGTGTATCCTAGAAGTTTCTTTTACCCGGTCCGTATAATATGCTAAGGGATTATAATATTCGGAGTGAAGTCTTGCATGACAAGTAACACATGGTGCATTTTTAACATTCTTTCCGCTACTCGACCCTAGACCTTAGAACCTAGCATTATGTATTCATTAATGGATTATGGATATAAGACGAGTGTATTTGTTTCTAACCCTAGTGCATGTTGTATGGATACTGTTAATAATGTTCAGATCTTTAAACTGGTTTATATGTTCATGAACCGATTATAATCGGAGCAGGAGTTGCTGTTGGAGCGGGCTGGCAAAAGTATGTTACGTACGTAAACCTTGCTTGCTATTACCTTGTTGGGATTCCTTCGGGCATTGTCCTTGGCTATGTTGTGGGTTTGCAAGTTAAAGTAAGTCTACTTTTGATTATTTAGTTTTTTTCTATACATTAGTATAGTTTAATGATATACAAGATAATATTTATATAGTTTTTTTGTTTCTTGCACATTTTAGGGTGTTTGGTTAGGAATGATATTTGGAATCTTCGTTCAGACTTGTGTGCTTACCTTAATGACTATGAGAACAGACTGGGATCAACAGGTTCATAAATTCAGTAATATTTAATATTTCAATAGAATTTCAAAAAAAAAAAATTAGTCAACATTCAAAGCTATTATCATAACAAAAAAAGACTTGTTCATTGTTGAAAACATTTCAGGTGTGTGCTTCACTTAAACGTTTGAACCGTTGGGTTGAACCAGAATCAACAAGAGGCGGAAACCAAACTTCACCAAGAGAATAATTGTAAAGATTGAGCTAAAACATGAGTTTTGTAATCGACTTCTTGATCCACACTTCACACTCGAATGTATACACTTTGTGTGTGTGGTCATCTAAGTAAATGTGAAAGATACTGTTAACGAATCCAAATCACTAAAGTAGCAGTCCTTATCTCACTGATCAATATTCACGTAGTCTACCAGAAATAATATCTTACGAGCTTTCAAAAGTGACAAACCAATTATCGGATGAGAGTATGACTTATGGACCAAGAATGTATTAAATAAGGCCAGTACTCTTAAGAGTAAACCAAAAGACACATATAGAGGGTTTACATACCGGATCCTAAATATATGAACTTATAAACAAAAAACAATTAGAAATCTACTAATCAAACTTTGTTTTATTTTTACAGAAAATAGAGTACGAGAAAAAAAACAGAACATCAAAAAAAAACTAATGACCTAACTTTTAAAACATCCAAAAATCAAAAATATAATTCACTCATTCAAATGAACTGAAAAAATGTTTGAAACATGGATTTTATTTTGCTTTGTCCAAGGCAGTTTCTGTTCATAGGGGTGGTCGACAATACATGGATCAAACATGCATGGACCTATATGTAGTATGTACCTTGGATCATCTGATGTTGTTTGACAATTTTGCTTTTCTGCACCAAAAAGTTCTAATTTTTATAATGTTATGAAATTCAACGGCTCGCGAAATGCATCGTTTACACAAAAAGTTTAGAGACATATTTGCAGGATAATGACAATGTGAAATTGCGTGAATGAAATGTATATATTTAAGATCGTCTATTTGAAATAAAATTAGGATAATACAAGTTTTAAAATTGTTCTATTGTATAAATATTCGAAATACTATATACATGTAGTGGTTGGCAAAAAAAATGAATATCGCTAAAATTTATTTGAAGGTAGTAAAAAAAGATAATGGAAGTTGATATTTTTAATAATGATGAAGAACCCGGTGCATTTGCCCATATTTTAGTCAAATATCATTTCAAATTTATTTTCGTAACACAATATTATTGACATTTTGGTATTAATAAGTCAACCTTACAGTCATGATATTAAAAGTAATTCAATTTCCTTATTTTTAATTAATGCCCATGATTTTTTTTGTAGTTTAGTCAAAGTTTAAATTTATGATAGTAAGTTAAAATATACATAGTCAAAGTTCAGAAAATTAGAAAAATTAATTTTGGCATTAATTCTGAAGATATTAGAAAGAAATAAAAATGAAAGAAAGTTAATTAGTTGATGATATTAAATTTAAGAATACATTGAGTAAAAAGATTAATATATATTTGACACTTTAGGTAATTAAGTTACGATGTATGACTAGCTTTCAGTGCAGGAGCTAGTTATATAGGATGATGTTATTTAATGCATTTTTAGTCTTACTTTTCTTCATTTCATAAATATAGATAATTACATTACTAATATTAACTTCATACAATAACCATTCATATTACTTAGTTTACAAAAACTCATAGATGCAAATTACATAGGTGATTTTTTTTACTCAAATATAAAGCGATAAACAGATTTTTTTCACATAAAACAAACCATCAAACAAAACTCTCTCTTCTCTTCACACCTATTCATTCTACATGATGGCTGGAATAAAAGAAGAAGTGACGGCGACACTGCTGAGAAAGACGGTTGAGAACGATGGAGAAGAAGATGGGTATAAGTCGTTGGATATGAGAGCAAAGGTTTGGAGGGAATCTAAGAAGCTATGGACTGTGGCGGCGCCGGCGATCTTCACGAGGTTCTCGACGTTCGGAGTTTCTTTGATAACTCAAGCTTTCATTGGCCACCTTGGCTCCACCGAGTTGGCCGCTTTCTCCATCAGCTTCACCGTTCTCCTCCGTTTCAGTAATGGTATCTTGGTGAGATACTACACTCTCTATACACCTTTTCTTTTTATAAATCTAACTAATTAATACATACCAGTTAATGAAAAGTATATTATATACAATAAAACTTTTATGAATTAATAGTGTTGGGATTATAATATTTTGTTGATGTTATTAAAAGATTGACTAACTCTAAAACTTCATTCAAAATCAAAAAATTATATGTTAGTTTGTTTGATTTAATAAAATTTTTGTTTTGTAACTTTCTTTAAAATAAAATGAGGTCATGTTAGTGATAATGTTATGTAGTTGATGCCGTTTGGTTTTGGATTATTTTTACTATCACACTAACTGGATTTTAGAAAGAAAAAAATCAGTTTGATTTATAAAAAAATTGCAGATCGGTATAAATTGGATAAATGAATTATTTTTCATTGGGACAGCTTCGCAATGACATAACTTAAATTAATACTACGGTGACGTGATTGCTTATATAGGCTTCTTTGTCCTGCTTGTCGTAGCTTATTTGATTTCTTACAAAGCATAAATTGTTGACTCTATGCTATGCCAAAAGTTGGATGGTAAGAAATAGGAAACAAAATGAAAAATAGATAATCAGAACATTATATTAAAATAACACGAAAATATACATCAATTTGAGTTTCCATGTCTCTCTTGTGTGTTCCAATGTTTCTTGGCTTATATTAGAAATGTAGGTCCCATTTTTATTCGACAGTCGATTTCTTTATGGGAAGTTGAAAATAATCATATGATTAGTGACAGTTTCTTAGTTGGTTTTAGTGTTCGTGCAAAATTCGACTTCATCAATGTATGAACTCGTCTCAACATTGCCTAACACCAACTTAGAAACTATGCAAATTAATGTCTCAGTTATATATTATTTGTAACTCTTTCATGAAATCTTTATGGAAAAACTATATATAAACGACATTAACTACATGCATGCAGTTAGGTATGTCTAGTGCACTAGAAACACTATGTGGTCAAGCGTATGGAGCGAAACAATATCATATGCTCGGTATTTACCTCCAAAGATCATGGATCGTCCTCACAGGCTGTGCCATTTGCATCACACCTATCTACATCTTTTCGGGACCTATTCTCTTGGCCTTAGGTCAGGAGGAACACATCGTCCGTTTGGCTCGGATTATAGCCTTGTGGGTCATAGGTGTTAACTTCTCCTTTGTACTTTCCTTCACTTGTCAAATGTTCCTCCAAGCTCAGAGCAAGAACAAGATCATTGCCTACATGGCTGCTGTCTCCTTAGGGGTCCATTTCTTCTTGTCGTGGCTCCTTATGGTTTATTTTGACTTTGGGATCACTGGTGCTATGACCTCGATGCTCGTGGCGTTTTGGTTGCCTAACATTGCGCAGCTCTTGTTCGTCACGTGCGGTGGGTGTAGGGACACGTGGATGGGGTTCTCTTGGTTGGCTTTCAAGGATCTTTGGCCTGTCTTGAAACTATCCTTGTCTTCTGGTGGTATGATTTGGTATGATTTCTATTTTTTTCTATAATTTTGGTAGTTTCGACTCGTAAAATATTGAGAAACGTCTTGTTGACCACATACATTTAATATTTTTAATTAGTCATTCATATATCTTTGATTTGAATCATGTGCTAGTAATATCTATTGGTTTTTTTTTAATCTTGTTGGTTGAGATCAAGAGCAAGTTTTGATGCATATACATGTTCTTGACTGATATACCATTAAAGGCTGCCTAAGTATATATATATTCACCATGTTACTGAACAAGTTTGAAATAATATCTTCTTTTTTTTGCCGGCTAAATAGGTTTGAAATCATATCCCTTTTAGAATACTGTATCTTGTTTATATGTATTTTAACGTTTAATAATATCATAAGAATAATTCTTACATGATTTTAATTTTGAGCAGCTTGGAGCTATGGTACAGCACGATCTTGGTTCTCCTTACTGGAGGTTTAAAAAATGCAGAGGTTGCTCTTGATGCACTTTCAATCTGGTAAATGACATTTAAGCTTTTTGTCTATGGCAAATTATAGCTATGATTTTTGTTCATGGATATATTAGGGATGAATATATTAGGGATGTGTCCATATCGGATATCCATAATTTTTAAAGTGTTCAGATCCGGATATGAATCTTTAATTTTGATATCCGAATCCGAATTCAAAAATTCTGAAAATTTAGGATGTCTGTGAAAAAATCGGATATCCTAATCCGATCCAGACATCTCGAATACACAAATTTTTGCAGCGAATCAAATTGGATCTTGAATTCTGCATAAATTGTCATCCCTAGTATATATATATACGTCTATCTTTAGGTTATTCGTCTTAATACTAACATTTTAGAGATTTGAAGTTGAAAATTTGGCATTTCCTTTCCCAACTTTTTGACTTCTTATCTATTGATCTTTGCTTCAAATATGAAGTTCAAACAAATAATGTTTTGTAAATATTTCATTTTCTCCATATTAAATAACAAATTTCGTTTATATATAAGTACGTTATGCATATATATATATTGTATAGTGAATAGTTCTTAACATTAATTCTAACAAAATTTGAAATTCTTAAATATTACTATTTAACTAAATGTTTTTCGGATGGTCTACCAAGTATTTTAATTAAACTAATCAGCTAGTTGTTTCAGTAATTTTGCTAAACCGTCAATTTTATATTAACTACTTATTATTTGTTCTAGTCAGATTCCGCTGTAATTATATAGACTCATAAATATATTAAAACAGTCTAGATAAAACCAAATCACTTGAACTAAATTCTGATATTTATTTTTATCTGTTGATCAATTTTTCACAGCGTCAACATAAATGGACTGGAGATGATGGTAGCCTTCGGCTTCATGGCAGCAGCAAGGTGCATACATAATTACATATAACACATACGCACATTTTTCTTACAAGATTGAGAACTCGTAAGTATATGATTATTATTAACGCTTTTTCTTGTTTTGAAAACTATGTATGTAAATAGTGTAAGAGTGTCAAACGAGATTGGAAGTGGACATTCAAAGGAAGCCAAATTCGCAACAATGATAGCAATCTTAACATCACTTTCCATAGGAATTATATTCTTCTTCGTCTTCTTGTTTCTAAGAGGAAAATTTTCATACATTTTCACAACAAGTGAAGCCGTTGCTGCAGAAGTAACAGAGCTCTCTCCAATTTTGGCATTCTCCATTCTTTTAAACAGTGTTCAACCTGTTCTTTCTGGTACGTTCGAATATATATGGTACATTTATTTAGGAACATGTAACAATCAATCTTTGATTAAACGAAGTTGCATATGTGTTGGAACTGGTTATAATATTGGAGTTTGGGAACAGGAGTTGCTGTTGGAGCAGGATGGCAAGAGTATGTAACATATGTTAACCTTGCTTGCTATTATCTTATTGGTATTCCTACAGGCATTTTACTTGGTTATGTTATCGGTTGGCAAGTCAAGGTAAGTCGTGGTTCTTTTATAATTATGATAACTTGCTAAATATTTTCATTTGTTTTATGTTATAATAAAATAACTATTTTTTATAAATTTTAGGGTGTTTGGTTAGGAATGCTTTTTGGAATTTTTGTGCAAACTTTTGTGCTTATGATAATGACTTTCAAAACAGACTGGGATAAACAGGTTTACAAATTGATTATTTTACGCTATTTTTTAAGTATTTAAAATGTAAATCTTTGGGTTATAACTATAATATTTCAACTTTTGTAAGAATTTGATTGGTAAAACATTTCAGGTATCTTTGTCGCTGAAACGTTTGAACCGTTGGGTTGAACCGGATTGTAAGGATCTAATCGAGGCTTCAGAAAAATAATAATAGAGTGTTTGGATTTTATCATAGTGGATATGATAATTTGTTCATTAATCATAGGATTTTATAATTCCGAATAAAATTGCCATCCGCAATATAACCCCTTCTTGTATCGATTGATGTGGTGATAAAGAATGTTTGTGAAAAAAATTCACAAAAATCAAAACGCATCGTTTCCGTTAAGAGTAAAATGACATGATGTTTATGAAAATGGTGTGCTACGAACAAGAAATCGAGTCAGAAGATGAGAGGAAAAGTTTGTTATGGAAAAGTGAATTTCTCATTAATCCAAATATTTTTGTTGTATAAGCTTATATATAAATACTAAACATAAACAATTTAAAGTAATTAAGCTAATCGGACAAAAAGAAACCGATTTAACCAAACTAATCTCTAAACAGAATAACAGTCCAACATAATATGTTTAGTCCTTTAATGAAAAATTGGGTTGGTCGCAATATAAATTCATGGAGTCCTATAAAAAAACGTGATTGAAGTATCAGCTGATAGTACACCAAACCATCTCACAAGAATCCAAAGTTAGAAGTTTTGTATTTAGCTTCTGCGCCAGCATTGAGTCCAAATATGGATTTGTGACATTTATATATAAAAATTTATAACGTAAAACAGTGTAT
>AFAN01000377.1:0-20189 GCA_000218505.1 Schrenkiella parvula | reverse complement strand
CCATATATCCAGAGGAGTTGATTCCTTCATAACTTTTCTGATTATAGGATCACTCAAGCTCATTTTGATCAAGCTTCTAACTCTTTTGTCCTTTTCTACCCATTTAGGATCTACATTTGTAGGAGTGTCTTCCTCCTGTTTTCCTGTTTTACTTTGGGAAATTGACTCTTCCTCAAGAACAGAGACTAATCCTAAGATTTCCAGGGCACACAACATCTTATGCTTCCATATCCCAAAATCTCCTTTGCCATCAAATTTTTCTACTTCAAAGCGACCATGTGTAGGTTCCATTTACTCTGTTCTTTGAATTTCTTGGTTTAAACAAAAAAAAACAGATTGATCTGACGACCTTCTTTTGTAGATGAAACTTGAACACAAAACTTGATAGTCACCGCAGACAATCAAACAGCACAGAATGATTCTTCACAAGAGCACATAGAAGAATCAGATAAGTTTCGAACCTTAGTCTGATTTTCTTACTTGTGAAAACGATGAATCAAAACGATGTCCTTCTGGTTATCTCTGACTCTCACTAGCTTTAAAGATTCAGAAACAACTTCTTTCTTGAGAGAAAGAACAATAACACAACCGTGCTCTAATACCACTTGTAAGGAAATTGATTTGGCGTTATTAAGTATGATGATCTTAGATTTTGCAGGACACAGAAATTGGTAACCCAGTTCACGGCGGTGCCGCTACGTCTGGGGAGAGACGGCGCTCTCAACACTTCACTAGCCTTGCCGGAAAACACCTCCGGCGTGGTTTACAACCGTAAGACTCCTTCTTGTCTTACACCAAAACTACTTGTTACAAGGTAACTAGCTGAGATTACAAGAAGATTTAGGCTAAAGAATCCCTCTGATTTTTTCTTCTGTTTTCTATGAAAAACACAGAGACCACGCGAAGAAGACGATCGAGCTTGAGCTGGAATTTATATCTGAGCTTCACCAAAATAAACAGGCCCAACAACTGAAAGATGTCAGAATCCCAAAACGGTCCAAAATATTTGGATAAGACACAAGCCCACAGTATCCTTAAGATATGAATCCATAAGATATGAATATCTAAAACTGATTAAAGACATTGAGAAAAATTATGGAGTCTAAGATCTGAAATTTTTACGATTGAAAAAAACTAATATCCCTAATATAATATCATCATATTTTATTTCAGTACCAATACACAACATTGCTCATTAGTTGACAAATGAATCGGAGGTTCGCGTATCATATGGTTGGGAAGAATCCAATTAATATGTATTAAATCGTAGAGATCGGAAACCTCGGCACATGGCACAACCTCACCATCCTCGTATAAATGATGAGGTGCTCTTATACAAGGACTCCAAAATAAACTCATATAGTAATAGTACTAACGTCTAAAATATTCAAAATCTTTATTAAAAAATTCGACCAACCAAAATAGTTTTCAAACATAGACCTGTCCAAGTATAGGGAACCTAATCAGCCTCGAACCGACGACCATGTATCTAAAACCGGGTTAGATATATCTGTATATATTTCTTCTTTTATTACCATATACACGAGACCCAAATTCAGCCATCGGAATTTTCTTAATTTTTTTTCCTCTCCCGTTCTTTCATAGAATAGTTAAGAGTTTTAGCAAAAAAAGGAAAGAATTTAAATCGTTATTGCATTAATTGAATTGACTGAACAATCTTAACTACTCTAAGATATAGTTAGGAGTGTTCAATTTGGATATCGGTTCGGTTTTGGTTATTTGTGTTTTTGGTTTTTCGGTTTATAAAAGCAGTTACCATATAAAAACTATATCTACTGTAGTTTGGCTTGGTTTATATACCATCGATTTTCGGTTTAAAACCGACAGCCATCATTGTATTTGGTTTGATTTCAAAATTTATATTTTCTTAGTTTGGTTTAAGACGCACCATTAGACAAAGACACCAAAAAAATAAAAAAATAAAAAATAGCAATGATTTCATAAAGAAGAGAAAAATAGAGACCAACAAAACAGTAAGAACAACTCCGAGAAGTTCTCAAAACAAGTTTCTAAACAATAAAATATAATATTATAATATGATTTAATTTTATAATTAAATTTTAATATTAAAAAATAAAATGAACCACTAACAAAGGGAGATATGTTTTGAGAGTTTCTAGTGGAGTTCTCAAATGAGAACTTATGAGAACCCCTTCTCATACTCTTTCATACTTTTTAACATTTTATTAATTTTTTAGTTTGAGAAATTCAGTGAAAACCTCTTGATAGAGATGCTCTAACTTCAAACTAAAGGTTAAAACGTAAATTTCAAAAATAAAATCAACGTAAAAAACAGAAATATGGAAGAAAAGTTAGTCGACACTCCCATATTTGCCATCCGTCAAGATCATGTCTCCTGATTGAACAAGAAATTATGTCTATTTATAGATAAAAAATAATTATCAATACCTTAAATTAAGTTGAGTTATCCATGCTTAGAAAATGAAATATGAATTACCTTCTAACACAGCAACGAACATGCATAAACTCTCCTATCATATATAGCACATCAACGAAGATGCATAAACTCTCCTCCTAATATTAGAGCATCATCTCTCTTATACTTCAATTTTTCCTTGAAGTGTCTAACGGCATTGTCATTGCTAGAACCATCAACGGTGGAAGTGAAAATCTTCTCGATTTTCTATTCTATCATACAACTCTTAAGCCGATATGCAATTGTCTCTCCCTTATGATCGGAGACAGGCTTAAAGCTTATGATTTTCCTTTGTAAACACCAGTTCTCATCGATAAAATGAGCAGTGATAACTATATAACTAATAATAGTAGTAGAGGTAGTCTATAAATCTGTAATCAAAGACAATTTTTGCTTATTCTTATTAAATAAGCTCTTTGGAAAGGTATTTTTTTTCATATACATCTTGACAACGTCTCTTGTGATTGTCGCCCGTGAATGAATCTCAAATTTAGGAACATCAACCTCACAAAAATGAATAAAGCTTGGGAGTTTCACAGTTGCAAATGGTAACTCATCTAACACAATCATCTTAGCATTTGTTTCTCTGCAAGCTTTTTGATCAAATCTAACTGACACAAGCTGACTACTTTCATTTTTTTAACCAACGTCTTTTGAGCGTTAGACTCAGCAAAAAATTTGTATCATTTGCATGCATGGTGATGAGTCCACAAAACACTAGTCCCAAATTTTGGTTTATACTTAAAGATTGAGGGGCAGTAGTTACATCATATGGCTTCCAAACAAATATAGTCCAAAATCAATGGTTTTTTTTAATATAAGAGAATACAAAATGTTTACAGAAACAAGAAAATTAACACAAACATTCTAAGTTAAAAGAGAACTGAAATAACAATGAAAGTTAAGGAGATGGCTTAAAATAAGCATAGACAGCAAAAAAGCTTTGAAGGAACGTGAGGATTAGCAGAATAAGTGCCGCAAAGAAAGAGAAATATGCCCAAGGGTTATTGAAGTACTTGTGTCTTAGAGTAGCCTTCAAAGAATTCCACTTACGACTATAATAACGGTTTACTTCACCAGATAATTGAGATAGATAACTATCTTTTGGGTCAAAAACAACTTCTTTACATAACCGGTTAAACAAATCCGCAACTTCAGAATCACTCCCTAGCCAATGCTCAATGATACCACAGTGGTGCAAGTAGCTAACATCTTCAGCAGAGTTTATTAGATTATCCATGAAAATTATGTAGGATGTTATGTTGTTGCTTGAGTTGACATGGCATTGCTCAAAAGCTATAAGATTTGAGAAGAGAGACTTGGTACCTACAAGAAACATGAGATACCATGGTGGTTTTGTAAGTTTAAGGAGTTATGTGGTTTAATAGATAAACCTCATTAATTTGGTTTAAATGTAAGACTCTAAAGATAATGGCTAAGAAACGAAAATAGCAAAGCATTTGTAGGGAAGGCATAAATGTAAAGAAAGAAGAAAAAAAAATTAACTCACCGTCATGGATTAGTAATTTAGGTATCTTTAGATAACCTCTTTTGAATTCAATATCCCAAAGCTGGTCGGTTTTCTTTCTCCTGAACTTAATACCTGCCTCCCTTAGTTCTGTCACGCAATGTATCAATTGTTGTTTTCTTGATGATATGTACTTTGGACTTTTCAGATTTGGTGTCCATGTAGACCAGAAGAGACTTCGATGGAAAACATCCAAACAATGTAACTCGCCATTGTCACTTGGTGAGTCAACGAGCTTTAACTTGTCCCTTTTGTTCAGCTCCTCACCGGTTGGCATTAGTGGATCAAAGAACTGAGCTGCTAATTGTGCCACTAAACCAGTTTGGTACCCTGTACCGAGCTGTAGTTCTAGTAACTGGTCTAGAACGAACAAAGGAAGTTGATTTTCTAGCATTACCATGTCACGTTGAATGGAATTCATCAGTCCTCGCATCGCGAAAACCGGGTCATTGTGTGCATATCTACTCAACACACGAAAACACAAAGTCCATAACCAGATCTGAAATCAAACCGGTTTAGCAATATATGAGATAACCAAATAATAGTAGAAAATTTATGCACGCTTACCCAATTTCCGGGAATCCATCAATGGTTCCCCTGAAGAGCTCAAGAACAAAACAACCATCAAGAACAAGCATTTCGGTGAACTCATTACTATTCATATCAATGGGACCTTGGTAGCAAGCACGAGCCGTCTCCTCAAGTTTTTTCATGGCATCGATATATATTCCAATGCCTTTCTTGGTATGTTCCATGACCATATTAACCGCACGCCACTTGTGACACTCCATGGGTAGGAGATGTTTCTTGCCATGGTGGTACGGACCAAGCGAGACCGTTTGAGGGAAGTAAGACTTCTTGTCGATCTCTTGCAAGTAATGTGGAACTCTATAGATACAGAGCTTGTCCCAGCTAGATGTGGTGACGTCTCTACATGCTTTATCCATCTTGTCTTTGATCGAGATCACCCATTCTTCTCGTGTCTCTCTTGGCTTCTCTTCTATCACTTCAGTCTTACTGGGCCCCGACTGAGTCTCCTCGCGGTTCCGCAAGTTTTGGCTTTGAACCCGTCTAGTGATTTCAGCAAAACGAGAGACGTTCTTGACTCGGGGCACGAACCATTTGGATCTTTTGTTGGTGGAATTTGACTTACCAACGGAAAATAAAACCATTATTTCTCTTAATTTCAAGCTCGGGAGATCAAAAGCCAAATGTCAAAGCAACCCTGTTCTGCTTTAAAGTTGTAATCTGGCCGCATGTTTTGTAGCCTACAAAATTTATTATTCATGACTATCATAAATGCCTGTAATATATATAATATATTCAACTAGTGAGATTTGAAACTTGAAAACTACCATAAAAAAAAAGATTGTAGACTTGTAGTACTCTTATAAAAGGAATAATAAATTCTTGTGATATATTGAACGAGTGAGATTTTCTAATTCTCCACTCCTATAAAGTATAAAATAGCTATGTAGAGATCTAATAATTAATATCAATGATATGAGGTGTAATTGTTTACAAATTAAAAGCCTTTATAAAATTTACTTGTCAATTAATATTAGATATATAATGGACGTGGGAAGATGGTGGAAAAGAAAATAAAAGAAAAACATTAAATTTTATCATCATGATAAGTAGTGTTAAGGCAGAAGATTATTTTCCTTAATAGATGTTAGATTTTTCTGGTACTTGATAGCCGAATTGTTATGACTCTTAAGAGATGACGGTTTCTCTTCAAGGGAGAAAAATATGATAAATATTTGTGAAGAAATCTCTTCTTTTATGACAAGCCAAGCTTGAAGCTGAAGTTGATTACAGAGATCTCTGTTTCACTACATAGCAAAGTTGGTCTGGACTTTGCTAACCAAATGCTCTCCATAGACAGCTCTTTGGAAAACTTGAGATCCTCCTCTCCCTGCAGGGTACTTCTGTTTACATATATCCAATGGCTCCACCACCGCGTCAAAGTTAGTCTGTTCAGATGAGAATATAAGAATCATGATTCCAAATCCAAGTGCGGATTGGAGGTAATCAAAGAAGTAAGTAACCTCGTAGAAGAACGCAACGCAGACACGGTATTTAGTAGAGTTGTTGATCACTCTATGAACTGTAGATTCGTATACTCCATTTGAAAGTATCTGGCATGTAATGGAAACTCCCAAATGTTTTCACGATTTGTTGAAACGAAAGTAAAAAAAAAAGGATATTAAAGAGAAGTAAACAAAACCTTTAACATGTCGCCGATGTTGCAGACAAATGATTTAGAGATGGGAATGGCTGATATCCAATCACCGCTCAAGTTTCTCACCTGTAGAGCAGTTTTGTCATCATCTTGATTTACAAGAGTTAACAAGCCTGCAGAAAACAGTGTTCCCCATTTGATACAAAGCTATGAATATAATCAGAAATTACAACTAGATTTCACTTCAGGGTCATAAAAGTTCATTACCATAGTCAGTGTGAGCGCCACTGGAACAAGAGCAGCGTGGTAAAGCACATATATTCAGCAAAGATGAGTGAGTCAAGTCGATAAGCGAAAAGGGAATCATAGTACACATAGAAGGAAAGTTACCATCCGACATCATTTTCGGGTTGGCCATTTGTTAACGGAGCACCTGGATAGCCAATAAGACGCATCACCCAAAAAGGCTCTCCAGCAATCTTTCTTTCAAACTCATAAGGTGTTCCACCAAGAGCTATTGCAATTCCTCTCAAGATGTTTCTAGAAAGATCTGTAAAACCATGAAAAAGGAAATAAGAAACTAAAGATTCATGCAAAAGCCCCTTGGAAACATAACATATAAGAAACGGAACAAAATGGTAAAACACCTGTACAGAGCTTAATATACTCCTCCATCAATTCTTTAAACTCTGGAGGATACTCTGGCCTTCAAGAAAAAGCCACAAAAACAAAATAGAAATGGTCAGAAGACGAAACAACATAACAAGATAAGATATCGAATCTAAGATATACCACTGGTTTGGCCCTTCCATGGCTTTGCCTATATCACCATACTTCCCCTGCTTAAACTCTCTGTAACACTATTCCATAAGACAATAAAACACATCAGGAGAATCACATCGAACCATGGCTAGTCCCTACTGGACACACACTTACATCAATGGCTTCGTGAATATCTGGTTTTCCCTTTGTAACATTTTCTCCAATTCTCTGATATCCTCTGTTTTACAGAACATTAGATAAATGATCCTCGAATACAACACCATGGAGTATTCGATTCTGAGAAAAGAGTTTGTAATTTACATACAAACCTGTATCCAGCTGCTGGAGTCATCTTGATCTTGAGTTTCTCTTCTGAAGGAAGCTTGAAGAACTCACGCGTGATCTCTCTAACTTTCTTGATAAGATCCTCCGAAACTCCATGGCCTATCTGCTCTCCACTCACCCAAAAAAAAACAGATCTTTTTCAAACCCCAGAGAAAAAGGAACTCAATTTCGACAATTTACTTCAATTTTGGTACCACGTAGAAGAATCCAGCGTCCCGACAAGCTCTATCCAGTTGCCGGACAACCTCAATAACTCCGGCATCCTTCGTCATCTCGGGATCATCACACTTGAGAAGAAGAGGAGAGATGTCTGCAAGAACATCGAAACTGAGTGAACATTTGATTCAGAGTAAAGGAGAATATAGTTTAGGATCTCGTACCGATGACTGGTAAGGATTTGAAGTCCGTCGCCATCTTGTTTACTCTTTCTCTACTTCAGCAGAATCTTCTTTCAGAGTCCTTTTTCTTTTGTTAAATGGAGAATTTATCTGATCTAGTTAGTGTACGTGGCTTGCGAGGATATCTTTTGTTGGCAAAAAGACTTTGCGAGTATCTATGTGTTCCCCAAATCCCAATTTGGATTCACAACACACTATTAAGACAAGTTAGATACTTCGGTTTTATTAATCAAAATTCTTTTTTTTTCAAAAATTTGTATCTTTTGGTTGCTCCTTTTGGTAATTTTAATAATCAGTAGCGATTTAAGGTAATTTGAGTTTTGATATAATATATGCCTAAAGGAGTAACCAAAATAGGAGACTTTTTGATGAGTAATATATGCTTTCCCTTGGGATTATTTAGTTTTATAGGGTTTTAATTTTAAGAAGATTTGTATACATAGTGATTGTATATTTTTTAGTCTAAGTTGATGTCTTTTCTTCTGTCGTTGGACTAATGTGGAGTTCCATATGTAAAATTTGATTAAGAATTATTTAGTTACAAGGGCTAAACCAAATTTAACAGGCGGTACTCACTTTATAATCAACTTATATTTTTTTAAGGGTCGTTTATGAGTTGATCACAGAAGAATTGTAATTACTAAAACATTAAATACTATTAAAAAAATGTATAAATTTATGAGGTCTATCAATGTTCAACTGATTTTTTATTGTTTCTATTTTGTTTCGTCATTATACTGACAAAGAAAATCCTTGTTTAATTATTCAAATATTTCTAATTAACAGATTTATTCTCCAGCTAATATATTTTTTTTGTTCAGAATCATAATTGAGAAAAAAAACACAAGTGTCTTAACTTAATCTGATAAATTATAATTATTATACATTTATATAAGATTTTTTACTTAATTTCGGTAAAAAGTAACAATATGTGTTACTTGGTTTGATTAATATATCCATTCCTATTTTTACTTAAAAATCTATCTGGCGGAGGGAATATAAAATTGATTTAATTAAATTAAAGTCTTCACATAGATGATAGATCCGAGATAGTAAATTGAAAAAGAAAAAATTATTTTTTACACACTCCACGTAGCAATGCATGACGTCTCTCAATTTTTTTGTTTTGTTTTGACGTCTCTCATTTCTAAGACAAAGAAGAAACAGAGCGTTTCTTACGATCACTACAAAACCGAGTGCTGTTTTTATCCATCTTATCCAAGACGTAGTGCGCAAGCAAATCATTAGACTCGACAAGATTCTCTCTGCACAAGAACTCATCTCCACAAAGCCTCTCAACGTCTCTGTAGTAATCGTGTACGAACACATGAGTCTTCGCATTCCCGCCTTTTTTACTCCGAGCAAGAACCGCCGCCGTAAAAATCGACGACATCCTTCCGGGTCCTTCGTGAGCGTCGCCACGTGGCCCGTCTACAAAGATCACATCCCAATCGACGTCGTAGACGTGGTTTGGCAAATCGTTTAGACCTAATTTGCAATCGGAGAAGAGGAGATTCTGCACGGGACGACACTCGTTTCCCGCCGCTTCTTTCGTCGCCGCAACTAGCTCTCCGGCCTCGTGAGCTTTCGTGGTATATTGAACATCGAAAACGTCGATCTCAGGGTGGATCTCTTCGAAGTAAGCAGCGTAGTATCGATTCTCTTCGACGAAGACCGTACGACCGTTGTGGTTCAGCGATTTCCAGAGGAGAGTCTCGTGTGTAAGTCCGAAAACGAGGAGGTTACACGGCGGAGCGCAGCGGCGGAGGACGTCGGAAATTGATTTCATCTCGCCGTAGGACATGTGGAAACTGTCGTTGGATCTTGACGCGTAGTGAAGCAATGCGTTGATGGCGCTTGTGGGTAGATTGGAGTTAGAAATGGTAGTCGGAGAAGCTGATACTCCGGCGGCGGATGTGACGACGGCTGCTACGGCGGCCGCGACGGATGTGTTTTTGGAAGGGATTGTGTCTCTAGTGTAGAGGAGAGCGAGGAGGAACACGATGGTGAAGAAAGAGACGAAGGCGAGAAGCCATAAACGAGTTGTGCTCGTTTGTTTTTGGATGTAAGGATGAAGAAGGATGAGCTTCGTGTTCGTGTTCCCTGACCCGTTTTTCATTGTTTTCTTCTTTTATCTTCCTTTTTATCTGTTCTCTTCTTCTGAAGCTTTTCAGAGAAAGAGGAAGACGATGAAGGATGATTTAAGTTTTCTCAAAGGGAGAAAGATGGGGTTGATTTAATAGGAAGTGAGTACTGAGTATTTTTCGTGAAATGTGAACTATAAGCAAAAAAACAAACAAATTGTATTAACATAGTCGAGCAATGAATAAAACATTACGGTATAGTCTTATTAAGATTCTATACTTTTATTTTTCGAATTCATATACTTTTGGTATTCACCAGAAACCAAAATTCAAAATTTTATTTTTGGTAGGTAACCGTGATTCAATTTTCTTTAATTTGTTAATTTTAATTATTCGCCTGTGACTGAAAAACAATACGTATCAGGTCTTCATCTTTTTAAAATTATAAAAAAATAGAAGTAGCGACAATTATAATCTCTAGATTTGCAATTAAATGGTACATATATCGTATATCTAATTATACATGTTAAGACTTTATGTCCAAATAAACTGAAACATACATGTTATCTAATATCTATTAAAACTCCAATATTTTTGATTACCAACTTTTTAAATTAACTCTCGCTTTTAAAATTTTAAAGAGAGTTGTAACTTATAATCACAAATTTACAAGATACATCTTAAAAACTTTACCTCACTATGATGATTATTTTTTAGCTTAAGTACATAATTAATAGGGATTGATCATGTGTCTATATTATAATTGGCTATATATGGCTAATAGTAGAAATTGGTTCGATCAAATAAACAAACAAGATTCTAAAAATCTTGACTATATTACATAATTGTTATATCATTTATAATGAGGGTGTGTGAGGTTGTTGTATGTATGCATAAATGTAAAAGTTTTGGTCATTGCGAGAGACACCAGATCTGATTACAGACGAAAAGTCTCTGTCTCCCATTGCTTTTGTTTAGCTCTGAAGGAAACAACCCAAAACTACGAGATAAAAACACGCACACAAAGCATGAAAACAATAGAATATTAAATACAAATTAAAAAAAAAACCATTTTACGTTTCCTTTCCTTACTAGTCACCGTTGGATTGAGACATTGAGTTCATTTCAAATATACAATAAATAATTTTGTTCAAAATCATGCAGACTACAAATGTAAAACTTACTAAGGAATTGACCAAAAGAAAAAGAAAGTTTTGTTTTTTGTGTGTGTGACTCGAGTTTAAGAAACTCTCTGAGAATATGTACATGTGTTGACAAAATCTTAACGAGGAAGAAGGTTTCCAAAAAGACACTAACCATAGAGAAGTTTTGGAAAAACGTAGCGTGACATAAAAGCTTTCGAGTTGTAAGACAGAACACAACGCCCGCGTAGTTTAGTCATTTTCAAATTACAGGAAGCGATAAAAAACAAATTTGTTGCCTTGTAGGCTCGTCATCTGAAGTAGAAAGGAGGCATCTCCGGAGATCAACCTTAACCTAATGTGTATATCCTACTTCGGTATAAAAAGAACATGCGAGGTGGTTATACCAACGGGAAAAATAGTTGCGGATAGAGAGAAAACATAACAAGTTTAAGAACACAGGGTTCTGTATATTTCCCAAGATCATCACTTGTAATCTCAAATCTATTAATATTGGATTTTGAGATGATTTCAGCGACATGTAAGCTATACCAAAGTGGTTACTTGTACTTTTAAAAGTGTCCTATCTTCTTCCTTTCAGTCAAGTAACTTATAAAGTCATGTAAAAGAATATGCACGTTCTTCTTTGTTTATTTGAGTCGAGCATTCCATTAAAGGCAGTTTGCACTACTGAGACAATTCACGTAACTTGATATGAATGATATGTTTTTTCCGCCATACCGTGTTTTTTCATCTCCGATCAATCTAAGAGTAAGCAGTTAGCTGGGAGTAGAAGGATTTTATTGAGATTAAGTAGAGATTAATGGGTTATGAACTTTAATTTTTATGCAACATCCCACATCATAATTTAGAAGAGATTTTGAGTAATATACAAGGGATTTGGGTCAAATTCATTTATGGCCGGTTGGTTTTGAATTGGTTGGGAATCTAATAAACTTAATATGGTATTAGAGTCTGATTCACACACTCTTATATTTCAATATTGAAGTGATATGTGATTCTGGACCCGAAATAATGATATCGTGAAATTAATGGTTAGACAAATCATTATCTCTTATGAGCATTACGATTGGATAAATATTAATACTTGGACAAAATCTTAATTAATACTTCAAATTTTTTGGACAGTTTACTAATTGTTAATTAGTTTTGAATTGGAAACCCATAAAATTTATATAGATTAAAGTTGTTTTTCACTTTTTCACGATTATTATAATAGAGTTTTAAATAACATTTTGAGCAAAATTTTAAAATAAAAAATATGAATTATTTGGGTTTAAACACTACTAAAGACGCATCAACAACAGTGACACCAACTTTTAGGTTACGTACGTACATGTCCTAGTCAAGAGATAAGAGTTTAATTTGTGTAGTTTGTTGAGATAAAATGAAGAATATATAGTTCAAACAAAAAAATCAAGTAAAACATAATTTAATTGTATGAACGGATGAAGTTATATATAGCTTAACAAAATAATGAAATAATAACCGAGATGATAATCATCTCCAATATGGGGACGCAATAAAAGCATTAGTATTTAGTACAAACCAGTAAACTATATAATTTTGTTGAACTTAATTTTTATTTTTAAAAATTGGAAATCAAAAATTACTTGTTAATTTATAAGAGAAAATAAGGTCGTTAACATTTATTTGGTTTTGATATTCACCCGTGGACTTTGACCACTTCATGCTCCCCCCTGTTTGTATTTAGACCCAAGATGCTTCCTCTGATTATATATATTAAGGCCTTAATTAAAAATCCAATAACAATAAGCCCGTTATCGTATTTGGCCCATTTAGGAATTTAAAAAAGCTAGGCCCACGCGCCTAACACTCGCGCGTGATGCCAAGCCCAATGCAACCCCTCCCATTTAGAAGATCACCTAATTATTTTGTATGATGATTAGGAGATGATTATAGTATATAGTAATAATGCGTTGAGTAAGAACGCTTGAACGCATGTGAACGTAGCATGTCATTTTCTTTGTACCAATACAATATGCAACAATGAAGATCTATTTTGTTAGGTGTTGTTTGCAAAACAAGCTATGCTTCTAAACACATTATATAAATTGTTTTTCGTCATCGTCTACTATTATATTTATTGTACACATGCAACAACAAAATCATATTCTACGTTATAACTATTTGTTTTTTTTGACATATACAAAACATAGTTCGAACAAAAATTATTTATTCGCATATAGAAGAAAACTAACGAAATGATATTAACTTACGAAAGATAATTTTTATTTTCCTTCATTTTACAATAAGATTATTAAAAATTGCGTATATATTATACACAAGCGTGCCACAAGATTTACATATTTCGAAAGGCTATCAGAATAATAACTGACAGATGCTCTGCTCCGTAACACAAACACACACAAAATGACACTCTTCTGCTTCTCCTCTCTTCTCTTCTTCCTTCTCCTCCGTATCTCCGCCGAATATCCTCTCCCGGCGACGAACTACTTCAACTCCTTCTTACCATCCGACGCCGTCGCGCTACTCTCCTTTAAATCCACCGCCGATCTCGACGACAAGCTTTTATACTCCCTCACCGAGCCTTACGACTACTGTCAATGGCGCGGCGTCGAATGCTCTCAAGACCGCGTCGTTCGTCTCGTTCTCGACGGCGTCGGACTCCGTGGACGTTTCTCTCCGGAGACTCTCAGTCGCCTTGACCAGCTCCGAGTTCTTAGCCTTGAGAGTAACTCGCTCTCTGGTTCTATTCCTGATCTATCTCCACTCCTTAATCTCAGATCCCTAATCCTAAGCAGAAACGATTTCTCCGGCACTCTTTCTCCTTCGATTCTCTCACTCCGTCGTTTAACTGTTCTCGATCTCTCCTATAACAACTTCTCCGGTGAGATTCCGTCTGAGATCAATGCACTGAGTCGACTCAGTTCCTTGAATCTCGAGTTTAATCGGTTCGACGGTACACTCCCGCCGTTGAATCAGTCGTATATGATGTCGTTCAACGTTTCCGGCAACCATCTCACTGGAATGATTCCGGTGACAGCGACTCTGTTGCGATTCAACTCGTCCTCGTTCTCCTCAAACCCTGGGCTCTGCGGCGAGATCATCAACAGATCCTGCGGTCCACGTTCTCCGCCGTTCTTCCACTCGCTGAATCCGAATGCCACGTCATCATCATCATCATCTTCTTCTTCGTCGTCGTCGTCGCAAGCGCCGATTGGTCAAACAGCTCAAACCGCTCAGAACGGTGAAGCAACGCTGCCGACTAGTCCTGATTCATCAGCGACTAAAAAGGGCAAAAGTGGATGGTTAGTGCTCGGTTTCACCATTGGCCTCGCCTCGCTGATAGTCCTCGGTCTCTGCCTCGTCGTGTTCTCGCTGGTTATGAAGAAACGGAGAGACGAAGAAGACGACGACGACGTGACGATGTTTCAACCGAATCGAAAAGGAGATAAAACGCTCACGCAACCACAAACCGAATCTCTCACCGCACGAGCCGTTCCAATCTCGAATTCAAATTTCAAATCACAGAAGCGGGAAGAGGAAATAAAGATTCAAAATCACGTCACGGAGCCGCCGCCGCCGCAAAAGCGAATCCCAAGAAGCGGAGATCTGATTTTCTGCGGCGACACTAACGGAGGAGGTGAGTCGGGAGAAGCTATGTACACATTAGACCAGCTGATGCGAGCTTCGGCGGAGCTTTTAGGAAGAGGATCTGTAGGGACGACGTATAAGGCGGTGATGGTTAACCAACTGATCGTGACGGTGAAGAGATTCGCTCCGTCCAAAACTGCCATCACTTCCGATTTGGAGTTTGAGAATCAAATGGAGATAGTGAGTAAGCTCAGGCACACGAATCTCGTGCCGATTAAAGCTTATTTTCAGTCAAACGGAGAGAGACTTGTTATCTACGAGTACCAACCTAACGGAAGTCTCTTCAATCTTATTCACGGTAAATGTTTCGTCTTTCTCTCGATTTTTTCTTACTTTTTTTGTTTATTTGTTAGGGTTTTAGCTCTCTACTCACTGAGTCACTACCGAGTTGTTGATTTTAAAAACATACTATTTAAAAAAAATATTTTGTTGGTCTCAGTCGAAATTGAGGTGACAAGAAGAGAGGTATTAAAAAGTAGAAACCTTTACGTGTCTTAGTTGATTGCAGCTTTATCAATTGAAGTAACTCTAGGATTGACCAGACCACATAGAGACAATGGGGGAGTTTATTATTACCAAGTTTTTGTCTTTTTATCCTTTTTTCCCAAATTGAATCACTGTAGGTAGAAGACAGAATCTCTGTGCTGATTTCACGTGAGGTTACAGTCATTTTTGTCAGGGAATTTTGTGTGTTTATCTAAGAGTTGTGTTCGAGTGTCGTGTCGCACATTACTCGTCTATGATTGGAAGTATATAGTGAATAACTCTTATCATATAGTGGAAGTCTTTAAATTTTTTATTAATCATTTCCATTGATCTGGCTCCACTGACTAATTACTGTTTCCCATGATCTCAGGGTCAAGAACATCAAAGGCAAAGCCATTACATTGGACATCATGTTTAAAAATAGCAGAAGATGTAGCTCAAGCACTACATTACATTCACCAGTCATCTGCAAAATTCCATGGAAACCTCAAGTCCACAAACATCCTCCTCGGTCACGATTTCGAAGCTTGTCTCACGGATTACTGTCTAAGTGTCTTAGCAGATTCTTCAGTCCCTCCCGGTGACCCTGACATAGCTTCATACAAAGCACCAGAGATCAGGAAATCAGCAAACAGTCCTACATCCAAATGCGATGTATACTCGTTCGGAGTCTTCCTCTTAGAGCTATTGACGGGTAAAACCGCTTCGAGGCAACCGTTTATGGCGGAAAACGATATGTTGGATTGGGTAAGGGCGATGAGGCAAGAAGAGGAAAAGTCGAAGGAAGAGAATGGCCTTGAGATGATGACTGAAACAGCTTGTCTTTGCCGTGTGAGATCGTCTGAGCAAAGACCGACGATGAGAGAAGTGATCAAAATGATTCAAGATATTAAGGAGACCGTTGTTATGACTGAAGAGAACGATAAATTCCAATACTCGTAGTGGCTTCGAATGGTTAAAAGAAAAGAGGATATTTGTGTACTTTGACTGGTTTTCTAAGAAGATTATTTTGTTGATAAACTTTATATGCCTACATGGAAATTTGTTGTACGCAAAAAAAAGAAACCTTTTTGTCGAAGACAAAATTACATGCGCCGTCTGTGGGGATCGAACCCACGGCCACGGGATTAAAAGTCACGCGCTCTACCACTGAGCTAAGACGGCTTCTGATGATCCTTAAGGAAGTATATAATTAATAACGAAACGCATGAAATTTTTTCACTTTCTTTCTGGTATTATGGAAAAATCAAAGATGTCTATCCTAGTATTTTTGTAACCCATATTTTGTATAACTCTAACCTTAATAAAAAAATTAGTTCAGTGCAATCATAAGCAATACATCAACGAATTTTGTATTTCAAAAAGAATTATAATGTTCTTAGACTGTGCTACAACCCAACGACCAACCCTAAATCTATTAACTAAAAGAGAAAGAAGAGGCTTGTGTGTGTATATACAGATGTATCACGAGTCAAACCAAGTACAGCTTTAAGCACCTTGCAAAACTCAGTGTCGATTCCACGAGTGATCATCATCATCATCATGATCAGTCTTAGACATGAAGAGCATAGTGGTCTCATCGTTATGCTTTATCCACTCCGAGAGTTTCCATGGTTTCTGCCATTTCCATTTAAACTGAAGAAGCCATTGATGGTGACTTCTCTTCCACTTCCACAGCTTCCCACTCTGTCCCATTTTCTTCATTGCTTTCATCTTTCTCTTCTCTTCTAATAAAGCCGCTGATTCTCTCACCGAAACATTGACTATACCCGCCGCAGCGTATTTGAGATGCTTTGTTGCTCGATGATATGAAGATGGAGACGATTGGTTGCTAGCATTATTATCTCCATAGTGCTTTGATGAACTTCTTGAAGTTACCTGCAAGGTTTGAATTTTTGCAAATTTTTCAAGACGATAATCCCACATATGATGGCTTGAATTTCAGTTTCAAAAAAAAAGGATCAGTAGAAAAACCGAGGATGATGATGATGAAGCCAGCGCAATGGACAATGTTTGCTCCCTTGTCTTTTTCTCTTTAAGTATCTCTCGGTTCTGGACTTCGGATAGTTGTAATAAGCAGAGGAGATCATTTAGTTGTTCTTTCTTCTCTTTGATGTCCATGTCTTTCTCCCAGATTCTGCACCTATTTGATGTTTGAGCAAAGACAAAATCAACCTTCCATGTATGGGAAAGAAGCATCCTCGCGTCCCAAAGTTTGTCTTTTATGAGATTTAAGAGTAGTTACCTTGCTTCGGCAGCGGAATTGAACACATATTGAAGCAAACACTTCGCATCAGTCATGGACTGAATGGAGTTCCATCGAGTCTTAGCGTGTAGGCTATGCTCTCTTTCCTCTGCTTCTGAGAGCTGAGAGGCCATGGCTGTGAGAGCATTTGAGGAAACATCCAACATGCTCTCAAGAGAAGCTATTCTCTCCAATCTTGTTTTTGTTGATAAAATTCTGACGCATGGAGAAAGATAAACAGATCAGAACGTGGATCAATCCATTCCCAAGTAAGTTGGTTTTAGGCAATGTCAATAGAGAGCCATTTCATCCAATGCTGTACCTGAACTGTCCATTTTTCTCTTGATGGGGACTTGAGGCTAAGTCCATCTCTCTTTTCAAGGAGGTTAACTCTTCAGCCAATGCAGCTCGTCTATATGCAATCAAAGTAGATTATTGATTATTTTGGGAAAAAGAAGTTTGCAGCTAACAACGTGACTGAAACAGAATTCTGAAGACGCACACTTGGATTTGCTTTTCGTATTGGAAACGAACTTGATATACTTTTGTCATAACCTCTAGCTCGTTATCAACCCATTTCTGAAGAGTTTTCTCGTTCACCTGCAAAGAGTATGAAATGTAACAGTTGATACTTGTGCAGGATGGTAGGACCATATCTAAATTAGGATTTCTTTTTACCTGTCTAGTTGGTGGTTGACCATTGGCAGTCACTGGAAAAGAGAGCAAATGATTATGAGCAAAAAAGATAAATGATTATGAGCAAATATGTTTCGGCATTTATATTACCTGATATATCACGTGGTGAAGACTTGCGGGCTTCTAGCAACTCTTTTAGTCTTTTGGTAGCCATTGCTGCTTCCTCTGTTTTTCTCTGAAGAACCTGCAAGGCATTGATGAATTTTCTCTTGAGATTCTTATTTTGGTACTCAAATTGGATAACTTTTCGAAGTCTTTCTCTCAAGCGGTAAAAGGACAAATAACATAAACTGTTCGTACCATTTTTTGACGTCCATTGAGAGCTTCGAGTTTGAGTCTTTCATGCTCAGTCTTTCTTCCTTCTTTCTTAAGCTACCCCAAAAACAATTAAACATCGAACTTGATATCAGTACTTACAAAAACATATTGCAAAATGATGAGATGATGAAGTGGACGGATATAAACTACCTGCAACAGTTCCTTCTCTTGAGAAGCTTTCCACTGTCGGAATTGTTCAGCTTCTTGTTTCATCTTCTGTTGTAGTTGAACCTGGATAAAAAAGGAAAAAAAGAAGAAAAAAAGGCAGATCAAAGGTCAACATGTAGATCTTGATTATGTGATCTAGTATTACAGAAATAATCCAATATCTATCTGAACAAGATGCAACCTTCTGAGCCTTAATGCATTGTATTTCAGCTTGTAAACGCTTTGCTGCATCTTCACTTTTATGCTTTTGTTTCACGGCCTCAACTTGATTTTCTTGTTTCTTCTTAAGATTTGAAATCTGTGTCTCGAGTCCTTTTAATTTTTGTGCATGGCTATCTCTTGCAACTTGTGCTTGTCTATCAGAACTAGCAGAGAGCTCCTCAACTTCAGTCAACAATAGATCTCTCTCAATCTGTAGACGTCACTCATGACTCGGGTATGAAAACTTCAGTAAAATATCAAACAAGACAAAATTATAATGTTTTATTTCACCTGTACGGTTCTTTTCTCCTTCTCAAGTTCCATCATTTTTTTCTCAAAATGTTGTCTGATAGTTTCAGTTCCCACCCCATATATTTTCATCTCGGACTGCAGATGTAAAAATCATAAGATGATCAAAACAATCCAATCTTTATCAATAGGTATAAAAAAATGTAAGTGAGTAATTACTAGACCTCTTTCTCCTCCAGACGTTTGCTCAGTTCATTTAATTCGTTGCCCATGTTATTCTGCCTAAGTGCATGTGCCCACTCTTTTGCTGTTCCATCAATATCTTCAGAACTTCCACCTTGAAGCAGAAAAATTAAAAGATGAAATGAGGGTCTGAGAATGCAGAGTGAATGCCATGAAGTACGTTTCCAAAGAAGCCAGTATCCAAAACCTGATGTTGCTTCACTCATTTCATAATCTGAATGCATAGTTTCGAATCCCCTTTTGAGGCCATCATCTTTTGTAAGAGTTACACCATCTTCCTGAGCATACAATCAAGAGAACAGCTATTCTTTTCAGAGGTGAAGAAAATTGCCAGATAGATCTATTGTGATTCCCTAATGTATACAGAAATTACCTGTGCATCAATATTGCAGTAGTCAAGAGTAGCTCTCTTGCTGCAATACATGTGAAGTTCTCGAGAAAGCTTCTCATTGGCAGACTCTAGCTTCATGATTTTCTCTCTCATAACCTTAAAAACTATATACAATTAGTGATGAGGAGTTTATAAACAATTTGACAAATTTCAGCAGAAGTTATATATATACCTGCACTTCCTCTGATGGGGTTGCCTCACGCTCACACAATGCAGCTTGTAGATATTGTAGCTGTTGTTGCATCTTTTGCATCTCACTGCATATTAAGTCTTTATTGGCCTGTGCAACAAAATAAAGTACTTAAATCTCCCAGGTGAACATTCTTAGTCCAAATTTTTTACTGATGTCAACTTTTTTAATTGTGTTAGCTGATGGTGGTGTTTTGTCTGCAGAAAGCTCATCGAAGATAATTCCTTGATACTTACAACAGGCTTATTCTGGATATTCCGAGCACGATTTGCATATTTGAGTGTGTTAAGAGTTTCTTCAGCATTGATGTCAGCAGGACTAATGCAAGCTACAAGAATAACACCAACAGAGAGAGAGGGAGAGAGAGAGAAAGAGAGAGAGAGAGAGAGAGAGAGAGAGAGAGAGAGAGAGAGAGTAGTTAAGTTTTAAGTAGTATAGTA
>AFAN01000376.1:0-20190 GCA_000218505.1 Schrenkiella parvula | reverse complement strand
ACAATACCTCTTATCCGATCCGAAGCCCACAACACTGATGACGAAAACATAAAAACCCACTACATTCAAGCCCTCCATGCCGTCGAAGCCCATTCTCGAATCCAGAAGCGGCCGCCACGCAAATCGCAAAGTTGTCACCGGAAGCAGGCCGTCGAATTCAGGCCGTTTCAAGCGCATGTAGATGAGGACGCAAGGCAGATGCATGAGCCAAATGGAAAATTAAAATAAAAAAGCACCAAACTAAAAAATTGAACAAACCCTTAATCGAAGACGAAAAGATAGAGACGGGGTGAAGAGGCTTACCTCAAACGGTGATGACCGCTTGCGGCTTCTCCGACGGTTGTAATAGATGGAGGAAAGGAAGTTTTAAAAAACCGGTCGGCGGCGAAGTATAATGGCAACGGCGAAGACTTCTAATTTTTTATACTTTGTAGACTTCTAAAAGAACTCTGATTTTTAATTATATCTTAAATTTAAATTATAAAAATTATAAAAAATAATTGAACAAAAAATTTGTATACATAAAGAAAAGATAGATCATTGTCATCTATATAACATAAAAATTTCATACAAATAAGTCAAATTTAAACAATTATAATGTTTTTAGATAAGTTTTCAATAAAACATAGTTTGAGTAGACTTTATTTGAAGTCTGCATAAGGTTGTATTATTCTTTCTGAGGCAGACTTCTTGATGAAGTCTACTTAACCGGAGTTTTTTTTAACTTAACCAATATATTTTAACATAACCGGAAAATGTATCATCAACTGTAAATAAGAGTTACCACCACGGAAACCCTAATTGATTGTTTGATGGTAAACATGTATGAGTCGATATATCTACAATCAACTATTAAATAGCTCCAGAAGTTAATAAGAAGACTTCTTCGGCATACTTCAAGGGCTGACTTCGTCGGCAGACTTCGTTTGTAGACTTCAAGTGAAGTCTGAAATTCAAATGAAACCTAATTTGTACATGAGGCAATCAAAATTAAATGCCTCAAGACCAATATTTTTGCCATACTTAATGGTTGTATTTAACCAAAATTAAATGTAAATAAGAAGACTTCTTTAGAAGATTCATTTGTAGACATCAAGTGAAGTCTGAAATTTTAATATTATGACTATATAGACTTCAGTTGTAGACTTCTTTCAAAGGCTTAAGTAGTACACATCTTATAGCAATTTCCACAACATAATAACAACATAATTAATAACAAGATGCGATTAAGTAATTCCACAAATTCATGAGAGATCGAACTCCATATACACACTCCAAAACCAAGATGTGATTAAATACTAAAAACGTTTTGTAGACTTCTACTACAGAATTCTTTCGTAGACTTATACATCAGACATCATATGTACAACTATCTCAAAATGCCATGAGAAAATAAAAATAAATGTGATTATTGCAGACTTCTTAATGAATAATCTTCTTGCGTGTAGATTTCTGTACATTAATGAATTATTGTACTGTGTAGATTTCTTGCGCATACTTCTTTCAAAGCTACAAATAATCTCAAATGTTATCGAAAACGAATAGCATAAACGCGTGATATAAGTGTCTTATTCCGCAAATCTTCTTCTATACGCTTGATATGTTACTATGTAGACTTCTTTCGCAGACTTCTTTTAAAGTTCAAAATTATCTCAAGTGGTATCGAAACTCAATAAAATAAATGCGTAATATAAGTGTCTTATTTTGTAAAACTTCTTATTTACGCTTGATTTGTAAACTTCTCGCGTATACTTCTTTCAAACATAAAAATCATCCCAAGATTACCTTGCATAAAACATGTGAGCTCAAGTGTTTTCGATACAAAGCTTCCTTTGTACGCTTAGTAGACTTCTCGTTGAAGTCTGCTCTGTTGACTTCTCGAGTAGACTTCTCTCATATCTTAAATTGTCTCTAAGTATCGTCGAATTACCTTGCATAAAACCTATGAGCTCAAGTGTTTTTGATACAAAGCTTCCTCTGTATGCGTAGTAGACTTCTCGTTGAAGTATGCTCTGTAGACTTCTCGAGTAAGCTTATCTCATATCTAAAATTGTCTCTAAGTATTGTCGGACTACCTTGCATAAAATTTGTGAGCTCAAGTGTTTTCGATACAAAGTTTTACATAACGACTAGATTCTTACTACAGATGACG
This sequence comes from Schrenkiella parvula, assembly GCA_000218505.1. Taxonomy (NCBI): domain Eukaryota; kingdom Viridiplantae; phylum Streptophyta; class Magnoliopsida; order Brassicales; family Brassicaceae; genus Schrenkiella; species Schrenkiella parvula. Next base: position 18,038 of record AFAN01000376.1, on the reverse strand, counting down.
CATACACTAGCAGAATTCTTAGACATCCATCTCTTAAGAAGAACATTCTGCCTCCCTTAATCCATGTCAAAATGTCATGAATTTTTTTGCATAAACCATTCTCCATAAAGAACCGGTAGTTGAGCCATCCCCTGCAAGGAAAACACATAAAAGCAGTCATTAGTTAATAGTTGGAGGAATAGACTTCAACCAGATGTCTACTTAGAAGACTTCACCACGAAGTCTACAAGAATAAGTTAAATGCATGAGTAAACATGAAAATTGATTTAAGCATAATTTTCATAAATGAACATGTAAAACACAAACAAAAGCAACCAAAGTAACCAAAGTAACCAAAACAAACCGTAAACCCCAAAAAAAATTGACTTCAATTTATAAATCTACACTAAATGCATTTTTTTAAAAACTAGTTATATCAGATTTCTACAAGACATCTACCGAGTAGACTTTCCAACGAAGTCTACCCAGCAGATATCGTAGCAAAGTTTACGTGGTAGACTTCGCTTTGAAGTCTGCAATAAAAAGCTAAGTCCGTGATTAACAAATAAAGATGTAAACCTAATAAAAAAATCAAACATATCAACTATGACAACACTAATAACAAAAAAAAACTTTAAAAGAATTTATAAGTTTATCAGAAATGCATTTTTTAAAAAACTGGTTATAGCAGACTTCTAAACGCAGTCTACCACGCAGACTTCACAACGAAGTCTCTAAGAAGACTTCACAACGAAGTCTGTCGTGAGGTTATTTTTGCAATTGCCATTTAACAAAGGCAGACTTCACCCGAAGTTTGTGGGTCCATACAAACTTCGGGTCAAGTCTACCTTCGTTAAATTGATAGGTCATTTGCATTTCCAAAAAAGTTTTAGTAGTCTTCGGGTGAAGTCTGAAAAAATTTTGGGTTAGTTTTGCAATTGAACAAATTTTGACTTTTCAGGCGCCGACTTCTCAAATTTTGTTCAGAGTTTGGGTGAAGTCTACTGAAAAAAGTAGACTTCTTGATGAAGTCTGCTTTAAAAAGTAGACTTCGTGAGGGGTTAGTTTTGCAATTAGCTTTCTCAGAGTAGACTTTGGCTGACTGCGGCCGAAGTCTGTGATGGGTAAGTTTTGCATTTGACCAACTGTCGAATAAAAATAAATCGCAGACTTCACGTGAAGTCTACTTATTTTATGATAATTAGTAGACTTCCTGCGAAGTCTGCGATTTAAAATATTTTACCTGTCAATTTTCGACATAGTTCGTCAACTCCAAAACTAACCTCAGCAAACTAACCTCAGCAGACTTCAATTACAAAACTGAACTCCCTTTTTCTCACACTTCAGAATCAGACTTCTGGTGCAAAGTCATCAGCTTGGTCAAATGCAAAACTAACATGATTCCAACACAGACTTCGTGTTGAAGTTTGCCACATATTTTTTTTTTCAAAGTAAATACGGCAGACTTCACTTGAAGTCTACTCTAAGAAGGTCAATTGCAAAACTAACCTATGTGTTAACTAGCAGACTGCAGAATAAGTCTGCTGAAGTCGAATTCGAAGGATAATCTGAAAATGAATGTGAATCATGTGAAAAATACTTTAATTCGGTTTGTGATTTTCTCAAGTGCCCACAACTTCGAGTTTAACCAATCTCTATGACTCACACGCCGAATTTCTTGTGAATGCTAAGAAGATACTTCAAATTTTGAAGTTTTTAAAAAGATATTTCTTGAGTTTTAGGATGAAATAGATAGGAAATGGAGGAAATTGAGGTTGATAAGTCAAAAAGTGAGCTCAAATGTTGGTTGTAAGGCATTTAGAGTTCGATTTTGCTTGTTAATGGTCGTTGGGAAAATTGAATTCAATGGCATTTTCAAAAATAAGTGATGAAGATAAGGACTGTTTTGTCCATGGTATTTTCAAAAAAAAAAAGATTAAACACAATGTTAATGTTGTGAATATTGAAATGTGAGAAAGGTGATATTGAGAAAATATAGTATTTATTGAGGGAAGAGAAAATGGAGGTTAGTTTTGCAATTGACCATTATTTGTGGTCTTTTTTGTAAGTCATCCTAATATAAACTCATCCTTACTATAACCCTAACCCTTTTTTAGCCCAGAAATTTATATATACATGTGCTAAACCATGATTAGCTCAGCCCTGTAATATTTGATTTTCTTTCAAAAAAAAAATACAGTTGCTTATGTTTTTGATTGATATATGTTTTTAGTTTATATGATTAGAATGTTAATTTTATCTTCGAGAATCTAGATTTAAATTTGACCTAACTTCATTCTAAAATGAACCGTAATTTTCTGTTTTTAACATGAAAATATGAATTTATGTTTTTTTGCAGAAAATATGATTTTCTGTTTTTGCAGAAAATAGAATTTTGTATTTTTTGTGATAAAAATCTATGATGTGTTCTATTTGCGAGAAAATATGAATTTTCACTTTTGCCAAAAAAAATGAATTTTTATTTTTGGCGAAAAATTAGATTTTACGTTTATACAGGAAAATTCGATCTTTTTTGTAGAGGGAAAACTTGATGTTAATTTTTTTGACGGAAAAATTTAATTTTGCGTTTTCCGGAAAAACTCATTTGAAATTTTTGGTGAGAAATAATTTTATTTTTTTGACAAGAGAACGGTATTTTTCATTTTTGACTGGAAACATGATTTTGCTTTTGTAAAAAAAACATGATTTATTATTTTTAGTGAGAAAATAAAATTTTTCATTTTTAGAGTAAAAATAGAATTTTTATTGGTTTATCCTTCAATTTTGACCAAAGACTGGTTTGTAAAAAATTTATAAACTGAAATTTAGCCCTGTTAAGCCCAAGAGTTAATTATATTTTGTCATTTTTAGCCTATTACAAACTTTCAGGTTTTATGGTTATAAATTTGAACACATGTTATAGGTAATCCTGTTAAATTGAGCCCATTTTAACATCTTTATTTTTATGTACCAGATGCACTGTCGAAATAATGGCAGAATGTAATATATTGGGTTTTTTTTGTTGAAGTAATGGCAGATGTATTATAAACTTTTGTAAGAATTATATAATATTTTTTACTATTTGGTTTCTAAAACCTAATTGGTAATAATGTGGGTAAAATAATATTTGATAATAAAAATAAAATCAATTTAATGATATTACTAACTATTTATAAATAATTATTATACTATAAGATTGTTTTTCATTATCTATAACAATTCCCAAATTATTTTGAAAATATCTATTTTGAAATTATTATGTTATAAATAAATAAAATATGTAAAGTAAAAGTTAGAAAAAACCAATGTCGAAGAGAAGAAAAAAACACAAGAAAAAACCAAAGCCACCTCTTCTAATTTTTAGTCTAGTTTAGGAGGAAAATAAAAAAGTTTTAATTTAACAATAGTCTATAAGATTTTCATCACAAACACAAAGCATACATTTATCTATTTTTTTCAAAAGTCTTCCATCTCCTTTCTGTCGACGCATTTTTAACAACTACAAACATCATTTTCAGGTCTTTATTGTTTTTTTTTGCTGAACTTCAAACATGAAGATTTCAAATACTAGAAAAAAATACAGAAAATCTTTAACAGCAACATCAGTACCTAAAAACACTGTCTATGTCAATGATAAATGATTTTTTTTACAAAATCATTGTCAAACAAATTCAAAATCATACTGATGATACTCAATCTCTGTTTTAGCTGTGAAGTATAGAAAACAAACTCGGAAGTACTACTAACAGTTTTGCATCATGCTTTAATATTGTTGGGTACCAACCGCTAAATGATATTACAAATAGTAAGTTAACTAAATTCAATTTTTTTCATTAACACATATCACTTAATTCCTGTGTTTGACTCCAGCTTCCAAGATCCTTAAAAACAAAATATAAAAGCATTTAAACTTCATCAACACCAAAAGCGAAAGTAAAATTTACAAAGCATCATATTAATCGTATTTATCATATTCTCGTATCATATATGTTGTGATGTAAAACACATAAAATGTAGTCTCAAGTATATAATGTCCCATCTTCATCAAATATATTGATCAGCTAAGAAAAGTGTTACAACAGAGTTTTATGCGCCAAAAAGCATCAACAAGTAGTGCCATCATTAATAGATGAATAAAAGAATGTTTATAATCGTATAAAGGCTTATGTTGAACAAAATCTTGTGGTGTTTTTTTTAATGGATTTGGAGGTAGTGGGAAGACTTATCTTTGAAAATATTTGTAGGCCGGTCATGACATTTGGAAGACCGCAAGTTACGAAGAGAAAAATGAGTTGTTTTACATGTTTTTTTTTCAAAAAAAACCGGTTTACTTTATATATTTAAAAGTCTTCAAACCCATAAAAAAGGAATTTACTAAGGTTATAAAAATACATGAACCAATAACAATGAAATCTTATAGAAATTCTTCAGAATTCATTTACCAATCATCTACTCTTCAAGTTTGTACAAAAAAAATATAAGAAAAAACATCTAAAAACCACTTATATCACTTATTTAAATTAAGGTTATTGTAAAGAGACAAACCTGACCATAACCTCCACCTTCAATGATTCCTCTAAAATTTTGTTCGTACCTCTCTTGAACTTTTCAAATATGCATGCTTTTGCTCCCATTGGACGTGAAGCATCTATACTTCTCATGCTTGTATCCGACATGGCTGAAACATCCAAAAGAGAGCTATCAAAATTTTCAGTAAAAAAGAAAGAGTCTTGTGTAACATTAAATCTTTTATTCACCGAATGTATTACACTACAATAAAACATAAGTTTAACAACCATCGTATTCGATGCAAAATCGTTGCTATATCGCTTTCCCAATCAATTAACGACGAATCGCGTTTCGTCGTTAATTGATCGTCGTTAATTAATATTTGACGGTAATTCGTCGGTAATTTGCGCCGAGTACAAAGTCGTTGCAACAACGTTGGTAACCTCGTGTTGGCAATTCATCGGTAATTACCAACCGATTAGCGATGAATCCTGTTTCGACATTAAAAAAATGCTAAATTGAAACAAATATTGAGAAGGGCAATCGTTTCTAACTCGTTGTAAAATGTCGGTTGTAAAATCGTTACTAAACGTCGGTTGTAAAATCGTTGGTAAACGTGGGTTGTAAAATCGTTGCTAAACGTTGGTTGTTAAATCGTTGCTAAACGATTGTTGCAAAATCGTTGCTAAAGTATTTATTATAATTAAATAAATTTTTAATTTTAAAATAATACAATTACAAATTTATAATTTAAAAAGCAGAATTTCAAATTTAAATTTTTGTTTTATAAAATTATAATATTCAAAAGACAAAATAAAATGTTTTTACGAAAAATCTTCATCGGGAAATGGTAACGGTTCACCTACTTTATTTTTCACGTGTTCACCTACTTTATTTTTCGATTTTACAATGGACGTAAATTCGTTGTTAATACAATCCAACCGAGTTCGTCGTAAATTCGATGTTACGTACCATCGAAATACGGACGAAATGTTCTATTGTCGTAAAGTGGCTAGAAAATCGTTGCAATTAGCGTCGATTTCACAACGATTTATTTTTGTTTCACATTTACGTCGAGTTAGCAACGATTTTCAGTTTCGTCGTAATGTGGTTGTAAAGTGGTTGTTATTTAGCAACGATTCACATTCATTACTAAATTTCGTTGCTAATTCCGTGCTTTCTTGTAGTGTATATGGAACACATGTTTGTTTTTGCCTTCTTTTGACTCAGAGCATAAATCCTAACAACAATCAACAAAATCAGAAAAACTGCAGCACCAACTACTCTTACGAGTGTAATGCTCATGTTTTCTGGATTGGAATATGTGGCAAAAAAAGAGAGCAGATCAGATGAGTTATATGAAACTAATATTTCATTGTATGCAACCAACTCAAATATACCATAGAAGTTTCATCCGAAAATTATTTCTCTCTAAAACATTGTTTACATCTCTTAAACTCTTTAAAATATTTTTAAAAACATAAAACTATATTTCATACTAAATTTTTATATATTACAATATAACAGTATGGTAAAATTATTAAAATAAAATAAAAATAATATAAAAAATAATTATAAGCAAAAAAATAATGAAAACTAAGTAAACTATAAGCAAAAAAAAACGTAAACAAATAACAAAAAAAATCAAAATCATTTAGTAAAACACAATTAAATTAAATGATTATGAATTCATATACACAAAAAATGTAGTTTAGAAAGACTATAATAAAGATACTAAATAATTAATGATAAAAATAAACCTTGAAATATAAAGCATAAAAAATAAAATGTATGTTTTGTTCTCTTTTTCTGCCTTAGAGCACAAGTTCGGGCAACCATCAACAAAATCTATGATGTCACTTTTTTGTAAATTACAAACTCTAATTGCGTGTTATATTTGGAATGAAAGTCCACTGTTGCGGTTATCTAGTTGCGTTTATTTGATTGATGTTTAGGATATTTTAGTTGACTTAAGAAAATGATTTTCTGATAAACATAGTTTACCTTTTATTTTCCAGATGAATGCTGGAGATCAATTTTCCTAATCATATTAGTATCTTACTTCATAATTTATATTAACAAATTTTATAGGAAAGATCACTGTAAAATCTTAACTTTATGTTTTATAACTAAAATAACACAAAATTTTCAAAATTCACTAAATTATTAGTAGACCATGGTAAAATATCAAGTTATTTACAAAAATATCAAAGATTAAAAACGGCTACTGTCATTTTTGAGGCAAAATAATATACGAATTAAATCTACATAATTTTGTAATTACCTTCATTGCTTAAGCTAAGTTCTTCAACCTTAGCAATTTCATCATGGTCTTCTTCATATTTTCCTAAATCAATTTACATCATCCATATTATCTTCTTAAATTTGTCTTATGTTCTCTTCATCTGCATCATCATGCCTTGTGGTTGTTTACGATTTGTTAACTTATAATGATGTTGGACCCAGTTTTTATTGTCTTTAGAGATTGAATTTTTGAAAAAAAAAGGAAACAGATGGATATTTTTTTTGCCGATTAGAATCAAGTACTTTTCAGATGGAATCAGTTCAGATTTGACAACCGATGGATCAGACAAGATGGCTTAATAGAAAATATATCAGGAGGATAAAGAACATCTGAAAGAAGGTAAATTCAAGACTTTAAGTCGAAAATTCGTAACTGTCGCTATGAATTATTTAAATGGCGGAAGCATAATTCATCCTATTGGAAGGAGCGAATTGCAGTTTTGCAGAAGGAAGTGAAACAAGTTCATAATGATGATAATAGGTCTCAAAAGAAATTACTAGCAGCCAATACAGATGAAGAATTACTTTGGCAACAGAAAACTAGAAACCAATAGCATAAGGCAGGAGACTAAAATTCAAAAACATTTTATGCTCTACCTAAACAACGCCGGACAAGAAATAGAATTATCGGTAACATAACATGGCAGGGAAGTGGGTTACGAAGGAATTGGAACTGGAAAAGGTGATGGTAGATGAGGATTTATTTACTTCTACTTCTCCAACGGAATATGAAGAATTTTTAAGTACGATTCTATTAATAGCCATAGAAAGGATGAATGAAATGTTATAACTTCTATGGCGAAGGAGGTAGAGGTACGAAATGTATAAGTTATGATTCAGCCTGAAAATACCCTTGGTCCAGACGGAATGATGACATCTTTTTCCAACACTTTCGGCCAATTATCAAGAATGATATTCTTCACTTTATAAATAAGTTCCTCCGGATGGGGATCTTTGATTTACTTATAAAATTACCTAATATTTTTCTTATCCCTAAAATTGAACGGTTGAATCAAATGATGGAATTGCATCCAATTAGTCTATGTCATGTAGGCTATAAAATTATTTCAAAGGTTTTGTGCTAACGACTTAAAGGACTCCTACCGGATCTTATCATGGAAACACAATCAGTTTTTGTGTCAGGACGATTAATATCAGATAATATTTTGGTAACAGATGAAATATTTCATGGACTAAGAACAAATCCATCTTATAAAGACAACTTTATGGCAATAAAAACATATATGAGCAAGTTCAATGATCGTGTGGAATTGGACTTTATCGAACGGCTGCTAAAGAAGATGGGTTGTGCATCACAGTGGATCCACTGGATGATGAGGTGTATTACTCTGGTACAATATAAGGTCCTTATCAACGGGCAAACATGTGGACGTATTATTCTAAAAAGAAGGCTTCGACAAAGAGATCCTTTGTCCCCCTAGCTTTTCATTATGTGTGTTGAAGCTTAGATCTCCAAAGCAGAGAGGGAAAAATGGCTAACGGGTCTGAAGGTGGCACGGACAAGTCCACCGGTTTCACATCTCCTTTTTGCGTAGGACAGTCTATTTTTGTAAGGCTCTGCCAGAGGAAAGTTTGGTTATTTTAAATGTTCTTAAAAACTATGAATCGATTTCATGACAACATATTAACTTTTCAAAATCTCCCCTTCAATTCAGACACAAGGTTAATGAGTCAATACGGGAGGAGATACGAGCCGTCTTACGTATTACCAACCTATGTGGCATGGGGTCATATCTGGGAAGCCCAAAAAGCTTACGTATTACCAACCTAGGTGACTCGGATCTTTAGCTTTCTCCAAGAGAGACTTCACAATTGTGTGAATGGATGGACATCAAAGTTCCTCTGGAAAGGAGGAAAAGATGTTCTAATTAAAGTTGGTAGCCACTACGTTACCTAACTATGTAATGTCATGTTTTCGGTTACCGAAAGCGGTGACCAGAAAATTAACAAGTGTGGTAGCTTAGTTTTAATGGAGTTCCGGTGTAACCAACAAAGGCATGCACTGGATATTCTGGAAGAAACTATGTGGGGAAAGAGTAACAATTGACGTAGATTCTGGGCGATTGAGAATTTTAACATGGCTCTATGGCGTTTGATTGACAAACCAGGTTTTCTATTTGCCAAAGTTTTCAAAGATAGATATTTTCGGAATTCAGATCCTCTAGACTAATCAAGTCTTATACCCCATCCTATGGGTGGAGGAGTATAATATTAGCTCAGTCTCTAGTTAAAAAGGACTTATTAATAGAGTGGGAACAGGTGATTCAATTTCTGTATGGAATGATCCATGGATCGTAGCCTCTCGTCTGAGACAAGCAACTTATAAAACTTACAATTATTACCTTTTAAGGTTAATCATCTGAATTACCAAGGACAAGGACATGGAAATCTCAATTGTTTAATGCGATTATTGTGCCTGAGTCGCTCATTTTAAGCATGCCGATTAGTCAACTTTTAAAGCCATATTCTTATGGCTGGCATTTCACAACGTCGGGAAGATATACGGTTAAATATGGTTATCATACGGAGTTTGCATCTTCCGACAATAATGAAGTAACTCCTGTAATGGAGCCAAATGTCAATGCTGCAGGCTTACACATGGAAAATAAAGTACCTCCCAAAATTCAAAATTTTCATCTGGTAATCTATATTGAGTTGTTTATCAGTGATGGAAAACTTGAGAGCTAGAGGGATTAAGTGTGAAACGCAATGTGTCCACTGTGGACCATTGGAAGAAACAATTAATCATGTTTTTTTAGTGCCTACCGACTTTACAAACATGGGCACTGTCAAATGTACCATCAAATATTGGTGTTGTCGCCATGCCTTTGGTATTTTCCAATATGGATTATCTGTTCTAGAGGCTCAAACTCGAACTCCTATTCCATCAAGTGATTTTAGGCAAACTGATTCGAGGGCCCAAAAACAATCAAAATAGCTAGTTTCCCTGGATTTTGTTGAATCTGTGAAGAGTAGGAATGACAAACTATATGCTAATATTGACCGAGAACAACTTTAAATTCTATGAATTACGGGGATGAAAGCATTCATATGGGAATACGCTCAACTAACTGATGAAAAGAGACCTCAACAATCCCATATACAGATGGATAATATTGGTCTGTAATCCGGCGAGAGAAGGGGTATGGTGTTTTGTAGATGACGTCATGGAAAGCAGGTGACTCTTTTTCAGGACAAGTATTGGAGAAATGAATGGTTTATGGGGGCAAGAAAAATTAGAGGTAGCCTCACACCATTCCAGGCAGAATGTGAAATACTTATTTGGGCTATAGAATGTATGCATGCTTTCCAAGTTAAGGAAGTCACATTAACAACGGACTGCTCAGAGCTGGTTAAGATGGTTTCTAATTCACATGAATGGCCCGCTTTCTCAATCAATTTAGAGAAATTTCAAAGATGCACGTGGTATTTTACCTTGTTTGCCTCACTTTGATCTCACGTGCATACAACCCAAAAGCGGACAAGCTAGTAAGGAGTACTCGCATTCAATCGTCGCTAAAAGTTCATGTAGATCTTGGACCACCGGCATAGATTCCCAACTCATTGTAGTTTTTGCTTTTATTTTCTTATAATGTTGAGAAAACAATAATCGAGTTGGCATATTAATCCAGTTGCAGATTAGGTGCAAATTATAGAACTAATCGAGTTGGCATAGTGTTATACGATTTTGGGTTGGAGAAAATGGATCAACAAATAGAGTTGAGTTATTATCTCAGAAGATCTTGCTTAAATTATTGGAAGATATGTCATATGTTATTATTGAAAATAAACAAGAAATTCAAGGGTATTTAGGTTAGTTTAAAGAAGAATCCATTCGGTTATGTATAGAATAAAGAGCAGACACGGGTGTGGGAAATTGAGTTGAAGAAAAATCGTTTAATAGAGATAAAGATAAAGAAAGTGATTAACTCTATATATAGTGATTTGATCTATGATAATAAGAACCAGTGCAAAATCGAAGAAGATGAGGTGTATGAGCATGGAGATAATGTTTGTGACAATGTAACAAAAAGCGATAAAAATTTGATTATTGTGATGAATCTAATGGAGATTTTTTGGTTGATGAAGATTATTCTATCTATCGGAGGTCTCAAATTGAACAAGAAAATAACCCAAAGTTGCTTTTAAAGAACGTTAAAGACAAAAAAAAAGTCTGTTATTTGATGATTTTTGGGTCGTCGAAATGTTACTCATAAGTGTAGCACTATTGGTCAATAATACGAAAATAAAGATCACTCAAGATTTTTCATATAGAATCGTAATTCCAGTCATTTCACATTTTTTTCTTTGACAAATATATAATCTTTTGATGTTTGGACTTCTGGTGCAAAGTTTTCTCATTCTTTAAACGATCTTAATATATATTTGATTGTCTATTTTCACATTTTGACCAAGATTTTCATTTCTACACCTATCCACAGAGGTAGATTCATGATTCTCAAAATATATTTTGTGTGGATATATATATATATATATATATAGTTGATAATTATTTTTAATATTTGGTTTTATATTTTTTCGGAAATAATATGGTTAATGGAGATTTTCATAGTTATCAATGATTTTATTAAAGTATATCATTTTATTATTAATCGTGTCAATAGTTTAGTCATATTTTCAATCATTTTATATTTTCTTATTTTTTCATGATTTGATCTTTAGGGCTAAAGCTATCAGGTTTTGTATTTGCGATAGACTCCCAATAAATCGTCTTTCAGAAACATCTATTTTTAGCGGAGAATTTTCAACTGGAATATGATATTATTCATCTGATCCAAAACGTTTGACGTCAAAAAGCTGTACAACCTCTAAAATTCTTATTTTCATTTCTTTTTTGCCTAAAACTTCCAAATCACCTATAAAGTCTTTAAAAACTCCAAAGACAAAACCAATTTTTTATTTATTAAAACCTTATGAAAATATATGAAAAAATATATAATATATTATCCACCACCTCATCTACGAATACAACCATGGTCTCTACCGTGTATGCGTCATTGTCCTTATCAATTATTATTATTATGGTTGCTATAACATTCACTTCTGGAAATAGAGTTAATCTAGTTGGACGATTTTGATGGTTTATCATCTCAATTGTCTTTGATCCCTCGTAAGGAGGAAAGTAAGGAAAATATGTCAAAGTCAAAGTCATCAGCACCGGCTACAGCAACAATTCCCGCACCAAGCTCGAAGACCAAAGACAATTGAGGATTAATGTAATCGCATGGAACTGTCAAGGGGCGGGAGCTGAGCTGACGCGAGAGCATTTAGAAGAACTTCATTGTTGCTTCTAACCTAGTTTTCTTTTTTATCAGAAACAATCGTCTCTTTCTGACGCGAGAGCATTTAAAAAAACAATCGTCTCTTTCTGCAAGATATGCAAGTTCATTTTGGTTATGATCATGTTTTTACCGTTGATCCGCGAGGTCGTAGTGGAGGATTAGCACTCTTCTATATGGATGAGCCCCATGTTACAGTTTCCTTCTCCAACGATCGCATGATCGATATCGAATCTAGGTATGAAGGACATAAGATCTATATGACATTTGTCTATGGGGATCCGGTAGTAGGTACCGAGATTATGTTTGGGAACGATTAACTAGAATAATCCTTAGCCGTCAAAATGCTTGGCTTATGATTGGAGATTTAAACGAAATCACTGGTAACCATGAAAAACGAGGTGGGCGACGTAGATCAGAAACCACATTTATCCCATTTTGAAATATGATCAAGGATTGCGGGATGATTGATTTCTTATACAAAGGAAATTCTCTCTCTTGGTGGGAAGACGTCGCTTGGGTAAAGTTAAATGTCGGCTAGATAGAGCCCTCGGGAATGAAGAATGGCACTCGCTCTTTTCCCACACAAATGTGGAGTACTTGAAACTCTGGGGTTCGGATCACCGACCCATATTGGCAAGGATTCTATTGACACCTCGCAGAAGGAGGAAACTATTTCGCTTTGATAAGAGATGGATTGGAAAACAAGGCTTTAAAAAGCGGTGATCTCGGGTTGGAAATCTGGTGAAGGATCAATAAGCAGAGACTTCTACCAAAAAATCGCTGCATGCCGGCAAAAAATATCATCTTGGAAGACAACTCTGCCCTCGAATACGGCAAGATTAATTGAAGATCTTAAAAACCAAATTGACATCGCCCAGGCCGATGATGATACCACTCTCGAAGAGATCGAAGACCTCAGGAGACAACTATGTTCTGCCTTCCGAGAAGAGGAAACCTTTTGGAGACAAAAGAGTAGAGCTTTATGGCATAAAGAAGGGGATAAAAATACAAAATTCTTCCATGCCACCACAAAACTCCGGAGAGCTAAAAATCGTATTGTAAGTCTCAAGGATCACAGTGGACAGTGGATTGAGAGTGAGGAAGGGATAGAAAATATTGCGATCAACTATTTTAAGGAGATTTTCACCACGACACACCCTTTGAGCTTCGAGGAATCCCTTCGCTATATCTCCGCAAAAGTTCCTGAACATTTTAACCGATCCTTAACATCAAATCCCTCAACGGAGGAGATCAAGGAGGCGCTCTTTGACATCAACCCCGATAAGGCACCGGGACCTGACGGTATGACTAGTAGACTTTACCAGAGATTCTGGCCAGAAATGGGCCAAGACATAACCACGCTAGTCAAGGATTTCTTCTCGACTAGGAGATTTGACCCTCGCTTAAACCAGACGAACATCTGCCTTATTCCCAAAAAAGATAGACCAAGGCTAATGACGGAGTTTCGACCCATTAGCTTGTGTAATGTGAGCTATAAGATCATTTCTAAACTCATGTGTAAGAGACTAAAGCGAGCAATGCCCGATTTAATCTCGGAAACACAATCGGCTTTCATGGCTGGACGTTTGATTACTGATAATATTCTGCTAGCCCAAGAGAACTTTCTTGCACTACGGACCCACCGTAGCTGTAGATCAGACTTTATGGCTATCAAGACTGACATAAGTAAAGCTTATGATCGCGTGGAATGGGAGTTTCTACGTAAGTTGCTTCTCAGACTTGGTTTCTCAGAATGATGGGTTAACATGCTCATGTTCTGTATAACCTCTGTCTCGTACCAAGTCTTGATAAACGGAGAAGCAAAGGGGAGGATCAAACCATCGCGGGGCCTATGACAGGGGGACCCCCTCTCCCCTTTCCTCTTCATCCTTTGTACGGAAGCTCTTATTTCCCTCCTAAAGGGGGCGGAACGGGAAAAGAGGATCATGGGGCTGTGGATTGTGCGCACAAGGCCACGAGTTTCCCATCTCCTCTTTGCGGATGATAGTCTTTTCTTCTGTAAATCGGATATCCCCTAGAGCACCGAAATTCTGAAGATCATTCAGATTTACGGAGAGGCATCAGGCCAAAACCTGAACCCTTCAAAATCTTCCATCCTTTTTGGCGATAAGGTGGACACGAACAACCGACGAGCGATCAAGAACGCGATTGGTATTTCAAACGAAGGGGGTATGGGTATGTACCTTGGACTACCCGAACAAATTTGTGGATCGAATAAAAAGGTTTTTGCCTTTGTCCAAGACCGCTAAATAACCGTGTCAATACATGGTCGGCTAGACGTCTCTCTAAAGGGAGAAGGAAGTACAGATCAAATCTGTGGCGCAAGCCATTCTGACATATGTCATGTCGTGTTTTCTACTCCTGCAAGGCATCATTGATAAATTGAGAAGTGCGATTTCCAACTTTTGGTGGAGCTCCAAACAGAACAGCAGGGGACTCCACTGGATTGCGTGGGATAATATTTGTATTCCCCAGGAGATGGGAGGCATGGGATTCTGAGATCTACACGATTTCAATCTCGCACTTTTGGCTAAACAACTATGGCGCCTCATACAGTTCCCAACCTCACTCCTCGCTAGAGTGCTGAAGGGGCGCTACTATCAGGATTCCACCCTTTTAGTTGAGAGGAAATCATATTCCCCATCTTTTGGATGGAGAAGCATTATGGCAGCGAAATCCACGTTGACCAACAGACTTCGAAAAACCATCAGATCGGGATGTAATACAAGAATCTGGAGTGAATGTTGGATCCCAGATAATCTGGCTCGACCGCCGAGAGGGGTAATCCCCTTGGAAACGAGAGATCCACATCTCCTAGTCCACCAACTCATCCGGAGGGACACTTATGAGTGGGATGAACCCCTTCTTAGGGAACTTTTCCAACCGGAAGATGTTACTCTCATCTTAGGACTACGACCTAGCCGAAATCTTATCTTAGACGGGTATGCGTGGAGTAATACAAAATCTGGCTCTTACACCGTCAAATCCGGTTATGAACTGTTGAGAAAGATAAGGACCTCCCAATTAAACCCAAAAGTCCTGGAACCTAGTATTACTATCCTCAAGAGCCAAGTGTGGAAAGTTAAGGGGCCGGGAAAACTGAGACACTTTATGTGGCAGGCGCTGTCCGGTTGCATAGCAACGTGTCAGCGTCTTAGTTATCGACATATGGGCAAGGATAAAACTTGCCCCATATGCGGCTCCACGGAGGAAACGATTAACCATTTGCTTTTCGAATGTCCACCTGCTCTTCAGGTATGGGCTCTTTCGGATTTTCCGTCTTTTACGGGTTGCTTCTCGAGTACATCCTTGTACCAGTATGGACTTCCTATTCTGGAGAACAACTGGACTAGGTCTTCCGGACATTACGGTGAACTCCTTCCCTTGGCTCATCTGGTACATTTGGAAAGCTAGAAATGCAAAAAATTTCAACAACCAAAGCATACCGCCCCTGGACACCCTACAACTAGCTAGGCTAGAAGCAGAAAATTGGCACTCAGCAAACCTAAAGGAGGATACAGAGGTGCCGGATGGACATCACCAACAACTTATTTCCATCATCTCTCCGGTGAGGATCCACTACCCGATCTGCCAAGTTGACGCTTCATGGGTTGCCCAGGGTTCTACTACCGGAGTAGGATGGACCCTAAGAAAGGACGGTGCAGAACTCTCTTTCGGAGCGAAAGCATGTTGACAAGGCCTCTCAGCACTGCATGCGGAGATGGACGGTCTGCTTTGGGCTATGGCTTGCCTGCGAGACTTGAACATCAATTCAGTCCATTTCCAGACAGATTGTTCGGACCTTATTAAAATGAGTGAGGATCCATTATCGTGGCCATCATTTACCTCAGAATTAGAAGATTTTTTCTCACTTCAAGACTGGTTTGAGTACCATAGTTTGTCTCTTATCCCCCGTCTCTCTAACTCTCATGCGGATTCACTTGTTAAAGGTGCACGCATAAGAGATTTAAATTTCTCCCATGTAAACCACAATCCGCCGGCTGCATACACCCGTTCGGGAGCTAGTATATCCAGCCAACTTTGAGTTTAATATATGGCGATAGTTGACAAAAAAAAAAAACTCTCATGTAAGTGGTAAGATAAAATATCACAGCTTTTTCCTTTCCTCATCCCATGTCGTTTTCAACCGATTGATTTTATTAAACAAACTATTAACCATAATTTTTTGTAAAACTCATTCATTCCCTTTCTATTTCAAAGTAACATAATAATTCTTTAATTTTTTTTAACGTAATAACGACATAATTTTAAAGTTCTTAGTAGGCATAGCTTTTCAGTAAATTTGAGAAGACATAGACTACCACATAACATGAGAAGGCAGAACCTAACATAATTTTAAAGTGATAAAGCCTTCCACGATTGTGCTTACTATAATACGAACGGAAAAAGTGACGATTGCGTTGATAACGTGTTGTGAGCTATACTATAATAAACATTTATAACAAAGTTTGTTTACGTTATATAGACAAAAGAGAAAAATTGTATATATAGATCAAACTAGAGGCCGAGAATTCAAACTTCTTTTTTTCATTTTTTTCTAAAACTTTATTTCTCTAAAAAGTATATTTTTCGGCAAAACGTTTACAAAGTTATTTCAAAGATCATCGTGAATCATCTAAAAAGTATTATGCCTTCACTTATTTCTCAGAATCACTCTGCATTTGTGAAAGAAAGGCTGCTAATGGAGAACGTTCTCTTAGCCTCTGAAATTGTGAAAGACTACCATAAGGATCATATCTCTCCGAGATATGCAATGAAAATAGACATATCAAAAGCTTTTGATTCAGTCCAATGGCCATTCCTTCTCAACACTCTGGTTGCAATGAACTTACCAACGCGTTTCATACATTGGATTAAACTTTGTATCACAACTGCTTCCTTCTCGGTACAAATAAATGGCGAACTTGCCAGCTTCTTTGGTGTGGAAGAGGACTGAGGCAAGTATGCTCTTTGTCGCCCTATCTATTTGTTATCTGTATGAACGTGCTCTTCAACATGATTGATATAGCTGCTCGGGAAAGGAGAATTGGGTTCCATCCAAAATGCAAACAGATTCAGTTAACACATCTCTGTTTTGCAGATGATTTAATGGTATTTGTTGATGGAAAGTGACGCTCTACTGAAGGAACTATCAGCATCTTTGACGAGTTTGCCATTCGTTCTGGTCTAAAGATTAGTCTTGAGAAATCTACTACGTATCTGGCAGGAATAGAAGAAAGAGTAAAGGAGGACATCACCTCTAATTTCCCTTTTGAAATTAGCACTTTGCATGTGCGCTGTCTCGGTCTGCCACTGATGATTAAACGGATGACAACAACAGACTACACACCACTAGTAAAACAATCGGATAAAGATGAACTCCTGGACCTCGAGATGTCTTTCTTATGCAGGCAGGCTTCAGCTGCTCCAATCAGTTATATCGAGCATGATTAATTTATGGATTGCAGCTTTTCGATTGCGGTCGGGTTGCTTTGCATAAATAGAAAAACTCTGTGCAGCTTTTTTCTAGTCAGGGCCGGACTTAAACTCGAATAGAGCGAAGGTAGCGAATTGTCTGAAATTGCTATGGAGAGTGTTGTGGAGAGTGCTTTCTGCTCAAGCTTTATGGATTAAATGGATCTGAAGTTATTATATAAAACACGAAACGCTGTGGAACGTCAAGGATCAGAGCAGCGGTTCATGGATGTGGAGAAAGTTATTAACAATGGGGAGGTACCTTCTTTTTGGTATGATCATTGGTGCGAGCTTAGGCGAATCATTGACATTATAGGACATCATAGATATATTGAGTTGGGTATCCTAGAACAAGCATATGTCGCGTCAGTTTTCTAGAGGCATATAACACGTATTCTATATTATTCGCCGAACAAAAGAGCTCAA
>AFAN01000375.1:0-20248 GCA_000218505.1 Schrenkiella parvula | reverse complement strand
TTTTAAAAAAAAATAATGCAGAACATTTTTGGACAGCTGCAATAAATACATATTGTTCTAATTTTACATAGAAAAATGGACTGCATGCATTAATGTTTTTTTTTAATTCTGCATTTAAGTTTAGTTGATTGACAAAAAAAAATGCAGATGATCAATTAAATGCAGTTTTTCTGCATTTTTACTGCATTCCATTCAAACCCAAAATATGGTGAAAACATTATTGTAAAATATATAAGTATAATAGAGAAAATATGCATATCCCTATGTGAGTTTTATTATTTTCTTTACAAAAGGTTATGTTTGTTTTCGTCCTATGTATTTTGTTTTTGGATAACAATTGTTTTTGTCCCATGTTTTAACTTTAAATCGTATAACCTTGGCTATATCTATGGTATAGATTTGGTCTTGATATTAATGTGGTCCTTTGGAGCAATTAAACTCCAATACAAATTGTTTAGTCGTCTTATGTCTAGTAAACATAGATTCTGATTCTCCTGTCAAAATCAAAAACCAACATCATAATTTATAACGTGAATTTAATTATATAATCGATCATTTTATCGATGTCGAAATAAATAAAAATGATCACTTTGTTAGACTTATGATGATACTAAAACATTAATGTCACCTGTCTATATACTTTGAGTATGAAATATTTAACAAAAAGAAGTGTTTCAAAAAGAATAATCTCAAAATAAACAAACAAAATGTTTTCGGTACATTAAGTATTGTCTTTTCTTAGACAATGAAACAAGATCAATTTTTTTGGCCTTTAATTTCAAAAGCTGCATGATCCCACAAAAAAACAATAATAATATATTCGTCTCAAATAACGTAATATAATAAATCCAATTATCCATTTGTATGTTTTAATCTAACGAAAATGATAGAAAAACGTGTACCCTTGTTTCCAACTTTCTGGAACATGTTCATTTTAAATTGCCGAAAAGTTACCCTTTCGAGTTACGACATTGATTTTTTTTTCTTATAAACTTAAATTAATTATATCATTTACTCGAATAAGAAAATCTTATTAATATTGCCAGTCGAATATACGTTAAAAAAGAAAATCTAAACTATTACTATTTCTAAACATGGGATAAACTAAATTATCAAATAAATTAGATTGCTTGGTGTATTATAAACTTCGAGATCATACTTAAGAATGGAATTTAAATACTAATTAAAAATATTAAGAGATAATTTTGAATTACTTGGAACCGGCCGTACATTGATAAGCTTAATAGTCTCCTACCTCTATGTGTTGCCTACTGCGACCTACTCCTCTCTATATGCATTATCTCCGTATCATTTTGTTTTGTTTTATTCCACATGTATTTGTTTTTCCACAAAAGATAAATTATGTCATTATTATTAGTTTTGACTGTTGTTTACTTATTTTTAAAAAACTTTAAACATAAAGGCAACGCCATGAGTCCTTATTAGACAAATTAGTACAATAATTGTTTTTTGTTTGGGTCAAAAATGATTTATGAAGTTGGTAAAGACAGGACTTAAATATGTATCATGATGTTTTCCCGGTAATATAAGGTAGCAAAGATTTAGTAATCTTAGAACCACAACTTAGAATTATCACCTTGTTGAAGTTTTTGAACAGAAAATTACGTTTTAAAATTCATTTCATATCTTCAACCTCAAATATTTCAATTAAACATTAGTGTGCCACTCTGTTCACATAATCAATAGTACTGTTTGCCAATAGTCAAACATTGCGACGATATTTTTTCATGACGGCACTTAGGTGCAACATTTTGAGTTTGAAGAAATTAGAAGCTCAAAGATGTGAGGTTTTTGTTTTACATAGATAGAACAATGTAGATATTATTCATTGTTTGAAAATGAAAACTTTGAAGCAAGAGCCACCACCTACGCAATGAAGAGAGCCGACTCATAGTGTTTTAGGGAGCAAACAGAGCCATCACTGTTCACAATAATCCATAGCCGACTCAACAATTCCAAAAACAATTAATTAGTAAAAAACTTCATAAAAGACAAATTTTAAAGACAAGAGAGAGAGAGAATCAGCAGAAGAGAGAGAGAGAGCGTGGCCTCTAATCAACCCAACACACTCTGTCAAAAAAAGCCTGACTTTCTTCTCCATCCCCATTTCTATCTGCGCATGTTTCCTCCATAAAAAGCAAACAAACTCTCCAAATCTCACTCCCTCGTAACAAAAGTTTCAACCTTTAATCCAAAAAAGCACCAACCTTTCTTCATTCCCGCCTCTTCTTCTTTCTCAAACAAAACCCCCCAAGTTTTTCTCTTTTGTTCCGCCATGACGACGTCTGACTCCGGCGAATCACGACGGATAGCGATGAAACCTCATGGCGTAGCAACAGGGATTCCTCCGACCACTGAGCAGCAAGAGCAACTCCCTTGTCCTCGCTGCGACTCAACTAACACCAAGTTCTGTTACTACAACAACTACAACTTCTCTCAGCCTCGTCACTTCTGCAAATCTTGTCGCCGTTACTGGACTCACGGTGGAACTCTCCGCGACATTCCCATCGGCGGCGGTACTCGCAAAGCTGCGAAACGCTCCCGCACTTGCTCCGCTTCAGCTGCCTCCGCCGTTAACTCCGTCGTCTCGACCTCCTCCTCCGGAATACGCAGCGTTCCGTTACAGGCGTCAACTGTTCTCTTCCCTCAGTCGTCGATGTCTAACGGCGTTAGCCACACCGTAACCGCTCCGCTCGAAAACGACGAGAAGGGAAGCGCTTTATCTCTCTGCGGCAGTTACACCTCTCTGCTGAACCAAAACGCCAACGCCGCGACGACAACGCATGGATCCGGGTCGGTTATCGGAATCGGCGGGTTTGGAATCGGACTCGGGTCGGGGTTCGATGACGTCAGCTTTGGACTCGGAAGAGCGGTGTGGCCATTTTCAAGTGTGGGTGACGCAGCGACGACGAATGTAGGGAGTAACGGTGGTCATCACGCGGTTCCGATACCAGCCACGTGGCAGTTCGAGGGTTTAGAGACCAACCACGCCGGTGGTTTCGTCTCCAGTGAGTACTTCGCGTGGCCGGATCTCTCCATCACAACACCAGGGAACTCGCACAAATGAAGGGACTTTTCATAAAGCTTCCGTCTTTACCAGAGGGTTTCGATTCTTCCTTTTTTTAAAGTCTCTCGATTGGCCTTTGTCAATCTTTAGTGATCTCTTACTCTTAGCGTGTCTGGTCTTTTCAGAACTTGTGTACTGAAGCTAGAAAACAGAGAAAGTTTGTGGGTTTTGGACTCTAAGATCTTTACCTTGTTACTTTCACTCTGTTATTACAGTACTTGCTCAAGTGGTTTAGAATTGAAATGAGGATACTTACTAAGAACAACTCTTAATCTGAACAGACAAGTCTTGTAAGGAATTGATCTTGCTCAATGGATCTACGCAACATATTGCTCTTTAGCCTATTCAATTCATCTTGCGCTTGAATTACTTCTGGGTTAGACAAGTCTCCAGATGAGAAAACTTGTGTGTTATTGTTGTTCACTTCAATCCAGCTCAATCCTGGATCTTTAGCAGAAGCTAATCCTCTAATTTTCCTTCTCATTTCTGCAACATCCTCCCATCTACCATTCACCGCATAAAGATTCGATATGAGAATGTGTGTTGCAGTGTCTTCTGGATCAAGTCTCAGGATCTGCTCAGCCGCGTATAGTCCCATCTGCAAGTTTCTTGTGTTAACACAGGCGCTTAGCAGAGTTCTCCAGAGCTCTGCTTGATTATTCCCTGGAAGAGATTCTTCTATCAGTTCCAGTGCTTCGTATACTAACCCAGCTTTTGATACCAGATTCATCATGCAAGAATAGTGCTTAAACCCTGCTTTGATGCCTCTTTTCTTCATCTGGTTCCACAGTAATTTACCTTGCTCAGTTGATCCGTTGTGGCTGCAGGCTACTAATAAAGATAAGTACGTTACTGCGTCTGGCGTGAGACCATTTTGTAGGATTTGTTCAAAGAAACTCAGAGCCTTTTCTACCATTCCATACTGACTATAAGCTCCTAGCATTGAGTTCCAACATTTCAAATCTGGATTTGAAACAAGAGAGAATACTGATTCTGCAGCATTGTATTTTCCGGTTTTCCCATACATGTCTACTAGGGCTCCACATACCGACATAACACTATCAAATCCCGTCTTCACGGTAAGAGCATGGAACACTTCACCCTGTCTTAGCATTGCCATGTCTGAACACGTTCCTAAGACACTGCTCAGAGAAAAACCATCAGTTCTATTTTTTTCTCTGTACATTTCAATGAAGGTGTGGACCGCACACTCACTGTTTCCCAGTCTTGATTGCCCGACAATCATCTCAGTCCAGAGAACAATATCTCTTTCCGTGATCACAATAAACACCTTCTGAGCAGATTCAGCTTCCCCGTTCTTAAAGTACATGGACAAGAGTGTTGTTCCAACAAAAACCCTCCTTTCATATCCTAATTTCATTACTTGTCCATGGAGAAGCTTTCCCTGAATGAATCTTTCTGGTTCCGCTGTTGCACGTATAACAGCAGAGAAAGTGTATTCATCTGGCCGAGGTTTGGACCTCCTCTGTAACCTTCCATACATAAGAATCGCTTGCTCTCCAAATCCGTTTTCTGAGCACCCCGAGATAATCGAGTTCCAGGAAACCAAATCTGGGTTATGAATTCTACCAAAAACATAGAATGCTTCTTTCATATCCCCACAACTGCAATACATGTCAAGAAGAGCATTTTCTACAGGTAAATCAGCTAAACTATCCGAGACTATCATCTGGGCATGGATTACTTTCCCCAGTGAATAGCTTCCCGATCTACTACAAGCATTCAGCACCAACGAATATGTGAACTGCGTTGGATCAATACCGGACATCAACATGCTTCTAAAGAGCATAAGCCCTTCTTCTATCTTATGATTTCTCAAGCTCCCAGATATCATTGTGTTCCAAGCCACCGCATCTCCATCATTCACACACTCAAAGATTCTACTCGCAGAACCTAAGTCCGCACAACTGGAGTACATCCCCAAAACCGATGTCTGAAGAACTACATCATTTGAAAATCCAAGCTTTATAATCTGCGAATATAATGATGATCCCATCAAAACATCCTCAAGCACAGCACAGACCTGCACTAAGCTAGTGAAAGTCGTGCTATTGGGCTTCAAGGACTCGAATGCCATACGGCTTATCAGACCGAACGCGTCACTTGCGTAACCTTGGCTCCGGGAATACGCCGAATAAAGCGCATTGTAAGAAACCACGTTTCTCTCAGGCATTGTGTCGAACACCTTCCGCGCTTGCTCCAGCGAGCCGCACCTCACGTACATTGAGATGAGGTTATTGTTTGCGTACGGAGATTCGGAAGCTGCGCCGGCGGTGAGGACGCGTGCGTGGAGCTGACGCGCCCGTCTTAGTGCGGTGCTCGAAACGCATTTCCGTGTAAGTTCTACGACAGAAGAAACTATGTCGTTCAGTGGCATTAAAGCTACGTAAACGCAGTGGACTTATAACGCCGCGTTTGATGTAGCGCCTCTTTATACTAAAACCGCGCGTTTTGATCAAACCCTCACATTTTTCCATCTATATTAAATTTCCGGCGAGAGAAAACAGTCGTCGGAGAAAATGGCTACCGGAGAGAGAGCTACTCGTCTTCATCTCCTGATCGATCATTGTGTCCGACGCTACGCTGTAAGTGTTCCCCAACTCCTCTTCTCCGTTTCGTTGTGAATTAATGTAGCTTCATTTTGTGTGTTTGTATATAAGCAAACGCTCGATCGTTCTCGGGGACATGTAGGAAAGAGATGTAAATTATCCTACGAAGGATATGGAGAAAGATCTGCTTCTTTCTCTATCGCAGGTACATTTTTGTTTATGTCCTGTATTTTCTTACCTTCGAAGCTCCGGTCACTGAAATTGATTTACTCCAGAAAAAATGGTATTCTAGGTGTCGAGAGAGATTCAATCTTGGATTACCGAAATCAGCCGGGATGTGTCGGCGGTGAGTTCCTTGGTTCCCTATGTGTAAGATTTGAAGGTTGATGATGATTATTGCAGCTATTTGATTAGCTTCGTTCAACAGGAACTGGGACTGCTGGTTGTTGATTATGAGGAGGAAACTGGTGCTGATTCGTATGGTCCAGAATCCAAAGAACATCTATGCTTAGAAAGAATTGTGGCAGATCTTGTAAGTTACTCATTCTTGGTTCACAGAGAAATTCATTTCTGCAATGATGCTAAATCTTAGCTTAATCTGGTATCTCTGGGTTTTCTGGCAGGTTGGTTTGTTCGGTATGAAGAGTGTTCGTGTTCAACATTTGGCTGGCAACATTCTTGTGGAAGTATCCGAGTCTCTGGTTGAATCTGTATGTTTTATCTGCCTCAACTCTGCGATTTTAGAATGTAGTATCTTCCAGATCTCATTATCCACTCGTTTATATTTCCCAGGGAAGGCAATGGATTGATTTCATTCGCTTGCTTTGCGACTGTTTGCGTTTAGCAGTTATCTACAGTTGCCCAACTCCTGCTGTTTCTTCTCCAACTGTATTTGAGGGTTCGGATTTACATCACTTTGGTTCTGATGTTCTTAAAAGTGAGATGGAAAAGGCTAATTGGTGCACGGTGTCTGATATCTTTCGAGTTCTTCGTAATATATTGAAGCGCTTGAGCCAAGAAGAAAATGAGGAACTTCTTGATGTATACTTTGAATCTGTCAACTCTACACTTGCGAAAATTCCTTGGTGCCGAGTGGACACTCATTTTTCTAACCGGCATGGTAGTGGCGAAAGAAATTCCCAAGGTCATAATGGAACTCTAGGGCGCATTGCTAACAGTGAGGAAGGAACTATATTTCTTGGGAACTTTGTTCAATTTCTCTGTTCCGTGGTTAAGCAGGTCTGCTTTGCAGAAGATTCTGATGCTTTTGGACCGACACATTTGATACTCCAAAAAACCATCGAGCTTGTTCCGGATCTCCTCCGTTGGTGCCAACCAAAATTAGAAAGTCAAAGTGGCTCTTGCATGTCAAGATACCTAGTGCACAAGTTGCTGGTACGTTATTTCTTCTGTTTATGAAGTTACAAGTTCAAAGGACTTCTTTGCTTTCTTTCTTGATATATCTCTGATAAGTTTATACTACGCTGATATCTCTCCCTTTTTGTAGGTGTTGATGATCAGACTTACTTATCAGTCGAGTATAGAATGTTCCATTCTTCTTTCATGGCTGCAATATTTGCAACGATATTTCCAAGGCTTTCTCCAACACACCCTAACTAGGCATAAACCCGTCCAAGATAATTGTTTGGAAGGATCTCCATTTTTTGTGAGTTTGTCTGATAGGGATGTTAATGAGACGCATTCCAATCACTTGCAAAGACTATCTGTGTTTCTGTTTCTACGGTGCTCCCTCACTCTACTATGTTCTAGTAGACATACTGACAAGAACTGTGAGTTTGAATGTAGAAAGAAAGGGATGGAAGGGATGTTTAAATGGATTGAAAACCAGGTTCCAGGTCATACATTTCTTGATAAGAAGAGCGTTGACTTTTCTACATCCTTCATCCAGCTGTTCATGCATGAGGTTTTAGTTTATCTTTCTGTATCTGCCATATGTTTACGGTGTTTTAAAACCGTACAGTAGAGTTCTAATAAATCTCTTCTCTATTTAATTGTAGGATGACCTATTATTTAAAGTTCTCCTACAATTGCTGTCTGTGCCATTGGATGGAGAGGAACTGTAAGTAGGGTAAAACAATGTCTTTTTGAGTCAACCAAATATCTGTGAGCTCTCTTATGGGAGATTGTTTTTAGGCTTAACGGGGAAAGGCATTTGCCTCAAGAGAAGGAGATTCACATCCGTTTATCAACCTTGTTCAATCCTGTAATCCTATTCTGTATATTTCTTGCAGAGGTAATTTTCATAAAACATTCAGATAAGAGAACCTGTTGTGCTATGTTCCATGAAGGCTTGATTATATGTTCAATTATTGTTACACTTCTCAATGCGCACACCTCTGAGTTCTCTTGACAGCTGCATTATGATCATCAAGTCCTTCTCGATTACCTTATATCTAAAGACATCGGGGCTAGCTGCGCAGAGTACCTGCTGAGGTTAATCCTTTTCTCTTAAGTAATTTCACTGCTCCAGCCTGAGTATTAAGACTGGATATGATCTTATCTTTTTGTGTGAGATCAGCATGTTAGGTTGTATTCTAGTCTTTGAATGATTTCTCTAGTTTCCAAATTACCTAATGCAATTTTCCAAACAAATACATAAAAGAGGCTGATTCCTATTTAACACCCACTGTATTTTCCTGGTAGATGCTTGCGCACAGTCTGTGACTCGTGGAGCCTGTTCGTGGAATTTCCATTTGAAGGAAATATAAATTCTTCATCTTCGAAGAGAAGGAAATTTCTGCTTGAGACTTCTGAGGTTCAACAAAGCCGGAAATTACATTCCCAGGCATTTGAAAATGCCAAAGACTGTCTGCTTTCTTTACGAAACTCAGTTGTGAAGCTACATCAGAAGAAACTATTTCCATACAACCCAGAAGCTCTTCTACGACGGTTAGTTAGTCATCGGTAAAATAAACTCATCCCATGCATATAATCAATCACCTACTTAAAGCCTTTTTCTATTTTGAGGCAGTTTGTCAAGGTTTCAAGAGCTCTGTCTACTCCACGAGTAATATTATCTGGACCAAAGGTAAATCAGTTGCATACCTGAAGCACTGTTATACGACAAAACTCCATGATGCATATAGTCATTTCGTATGACTCATATGCAATTATGATATGGCTGGGAAATTATTTAGGAAGTAAGATTCAACTAAAAACCCAGTCTGTCAGTTGATAGAGAAGTCTTTAACTTCTTAGTTTGGTGCTTCGATTCTCTGAGACAGAAGGATCAGATGCCAACACAGAGAAGTAGTCTCCTTTCCAGATCAAAATTTCAAACCAATTGGATCACATGTAGAATTGTATGTAAGTTCGAGATTCTCATGTCTAATCGAATTTTCTTGGATTCTGACATAAGTGAAGCTAACATGAGCTCTGTTTCTGCAGAGAGATCCTACATTCTTGGTTGGTGCAGCAGTGATAAATCAGAGAGCATTATGTTCTTGCCTCCACAATCCAAATCTGAAAGGTATAAGATACTCTGGTTAAGCTAATGTGAAACTGCCCCATGCAAATACAGTAAGCAATGTAATGTAGAATAATAAGAATCGCGAAATATTGAAGCGCTCTTATTCGTATCATAATTGTAAAGCGAATCCTGAGAGATACACACTCCAGAGCTAGCTTTAATTTCAGGATCCTCAATACACTGTTAATTTTACATTTCAGTTGCATCTCTCTGCTATTTCCTGTAACAGCTGAGAAAGCTGTTGAGGCTTAGTGATCATAGCCATGTGACCAGCTTCTTCAATCACCTTCACTTCGTTAGGCTCGTAGTTACTAATCATCCACTTCTGAATCTCCTCTGGTACCACATTGTCGCCTTCACAGACAATAAACACTCTCTTCCCAGATCCATACCTCTCCTTCGTCAGCAAATCGTTACGTTCCATTTCCTTTGGGTATAACCAGCTCGGTTTCACCAACTCCATGGCTAATTCTAGATCCTGCAATCAGTTTTTTTTTTGTAAATTGATCCCAAATCGAGGACAGAAATTTTTAATCTACTCATGATCTTAACTGAAATGTAGACTAAATATGCCATAATATAGTTGTATGAAAGAAAAAAAATCACTTTCTCTCACACCCATCAAACAGAAATGGATGTAAAACTAACCTCTAATTGACAATTACTATATGCCTTCTCCTTCAAGAAACTAGTACCGAACATAACTGAACTTGGCGGCTGTTCTGGTCCTTCCTCGAATGTAAACTCTGAATCCATGGCGAATCCCTCAGGGAGTCTC
This sequence comes from Schrenkiella parvula, assembly GCA_000218505.1. Lineage (NCBI taxonomy): Eukaryota > Viridiplantae > Streptophyta > Magnoliopsida > Brassicales > Brassicaceae > Schrenkiella > Schrenkiella parvula. The sequence continues at coordinate 10,322 of AFAN01000375.1, read as the reverse complement.
TTGAAATACTGCAGACAAACATAAAGCGACATGCGATTATCAGACAAGATATTATTCTCGAGAATGGTCCCAATCAAGATAAGATCTTTATTTTTTATATTTTTCTTAAAATATGAGATTTTTTTTTCGGCAACCTCTTGAATGAGAACGGATGGAGGAGACTCATGGTGCGGCATATAAGCAGAGAGGAAGATTCCGACAGAGAGTTTCGTCGGAAACTTTTCCATAGCGAGAGAGGTTCCGATGCCACCATAGCTATGACCAACAAGAACCACCTTCTCTTCCTCAGGAAGAGACTCCATGAAACTCATCAAAGGCTCTAGATACTCCGAGACAGAACGAACCTCGTCGAGCCTCCTCGTGTCGATCCCTGACCCACCAAGGTCAACAGCTGTCACTCGTTGACCATCGGCCTTGAGCTTAGCCGCTAGCTTAAACCAGCACCATGCTCCATGACATGATCCGTGGACAAGCACGAAGTGATGGTGGTGGTGTGGTTGCATGTGCTGTGTTTGCATTTGGTATTGTTTGGTAAGTCATGTTATCTTTGTCTATTCATGTGTGTATATATAGCCATTATCATCCGGACAAAGATTCAAGTTCTGGCGAAACGGTTTCATTGTTGGTTTTACCGGTTGGACCGGTTCTAGTTGCGACATGTGTTGAAATTGTTTTATCAATCTGTATGAGCTTTATTCATGCTTATGCGACGGTTTTAGTCTTCATCAATAGGTTATCTGATTTAATACAAACGAATTGGCCGAAAAAAGGATAATATTCCTAAATACTACTTTTGGTTGTTAATTAATTGACAGAAAAAGTATTTGGACGGTTAAAGATAAGCACGTGGGACACACAAAACGCAAGGCGATGTAAAACGATAATGACAAATTTGAAACTGTTCAACCTTTTTTGTATCTCTCTTAAAATCTTGTCAGTGTCAGGTCTGTTTGTTAATGACACTAGTAGGCTCTTAGGCCATTGCAACTTCTAGGAGTCAATTTTAGTTGTCTAAATTAAACTGTCTGAGAAAATTAGTTGTTTTATAGTTGCATTGTATTTGTATATTTTATGTTTAATATTCTGTTTGAGAGATTGATTTTCATTAATGATTTAATATGAAAGAAATCTTGAATTGGATGTAGTTTTACATTTTTTCTTTAAAAAATAGGTATGACTTGAGGGTTGTTCATGCACATTTGCTATTTTTGATAATGTATATGGTGATATTTGTATTAATATATTTTTTCTGAATTTAGATATATTAACCAAAAAAGAACAAATCTGAATCTAGATATATACCCTTATAAATCTATTATGTGCGTATAGAGGATTTACATAGATATATTCTATTAATGTAATGATACTCTTCATTTTCACAAAATCCGAAAATGTTTACAATTTTTATTAGTCTCATATTTTTTGTTTAGTAGTATATCAAGTTATATTTTAGGATAGCTACACCACCAAGTAACCATGAATATATCTAATTTTTTTAAAATAGGTAAATGACTAAGAATATTTTCCATTTGCAAAAGAAAAACAAAAAACGAGTGTATTTTGTTATAAGTAACATTTTCTTAATAAATGAAATCATGTTTTATTTAAAGAAATAAAACCTCAATTAAGTGTTTTTGGCAAATAAAATAATTTGATGGTTACTCAATATGATCCATACTTTATATATATCATTTGAAACAATATTTAAAAAAGATAGACTGCAAGTATATAATATATATATATGTGGAACTACAACAAATTTCTTAAAACAATATTTTATAATTGGAAGAAAATCCAACAGCCAAAGTACAAGTTCTTGCCAAATCAAACTCTCAAAAGATAATTACCTCAAAGAGTAAAAGAAGAAAAAAAGCAATCATTCTTTGCGGAAAAGCATAAATGACAACCCAATTTCGGAAATTGTCTAAAAGCTTGAAAGCACTAGCAAGAAAAAAGAGAGGAAAAAAACAAGAAGTGAAAGAGACAATTTATCTATTAACAGTAACATGTCCCACATATATAAAGACAATTTATATCAACGACCCTAGAAGAAGACGTTTTAAGAGGAAGAGGCAAATTATACAACGCTATGATTGCGAGAGGTCTTAAAACTGCTGATCAATTGTTCTATGAACGGTTTGAACTTGAAGCATCCTCTTGGTCAAGTTAGGCTCTCCAGTCTTTAGGAATCAACATTGCACATTGAAGACAACGTGAAAAAATGGAAATCAACAATGATGTAAAACATCGAAAGGGTTGTTCAAGCAAGATCCTATCCTATAGGCTAATAGTCATTGACTCATTGATAGAAGCAAAAAAAAAAAGACATTTGCCACATACCTAAACACGGTGCAAGTTGTAAGAAAACAAGATATATAAACAATGAATATCACATGTTTATATTCATTTTTTCTTACTCTTTTTTTTTGGTAACATTTATTTATTTATTTTTGTTTCTTTTGATAATCGGAATACTCAAAATCTATTATAATCTTAAAATTTATAAAAACTTAAGTACTTCTAGTGTAATTTCGTTTTTATAAATTTTAGTTCTTGACTTGGGCCAACATAACAGATCCTTAACAAAACTAAACCCTCTTCGTATAGTTTAAAACTAATAAGAAAAATAGTGAAAATAAGAGAAGAGAAAACAAAAGAGATCCATGTAACAACACAATCTTCATCACAATGTTCTTATGCCGACTTGATTCCCTTATTTAAGAGGAGAGACACTTCTACAGATCAAGATAATCATGTCACTCCATTTTGGAACTGGCAACACAAAGCATAACGCGTGTAATGGATCATCTCGAGGGATAGCATTGTGTTGTAGCCGGCTTTCACAGCTTCTAGTTATGTCGTAGAAGCGGTCACCGACCAAGTTTCGTGGAAAAACACGAGTCCATCATTCTCCAATGCATAGGCTGTCCAGTTACTACTATAGTATATGATAAAGCCATATGTGAGAACAAGAAAAAAGCCATATGCCACATACTTAAAGATGGTGCAAGTTGAAGAAAAACAAGATAAAATCACTTTTCACAATGAATATCACATGTTTAGGGTCTACCTCTTTCATAATGGTGGGACTTTTCCAGTTTGGGATGTTAAGATTTGATGAATCCTTCTTTTCCCATTAAGACCCTTTTTCATGAACCATGATGGTTCTTTGCTTTTTCATCACTTCACAGAACTATATAACATATAATTCATTAACAACAACAATCATAAGACACCACGATTAGCTCAATCTTAACTTATGCAACCTGAGTTGAAAATGAGAATCCTAGAATGGAAAGTCTATAGACCAATTCCATATAGATCCATTCATATAGTGTCCTCAGGAGAGCTAAGGCTAATTGTGATGGATCTACCTGTGATTTAATCAAGCCTTTAAAATAATATTTAGAAAACGCCTCTTATTGAGATTATCGCTCTTGGACTTGCTCTTCAAGTCCATCCAAAGAACAAAACGTAGATCCTCAACCACAAGATGTATCTTGGACCGCCTTGATGCTACAATCTTTAGGATCACTCCATTGATATCTATGGTCGAGAAGCCCAGCGAAGAAGCTGGTGTGAGGAAAGTAATCGAAGATCTTAAACAGCTTCTCGAGAGCAAGCGGTGGTTCTTGTCGACGCATAAGTGGAGCTCAACGAAGAAACAAGCTTCTGGTGAAGTGATTTGTCTTGGGCAACAAATAAAATGAATGCTCATATGTGAGACATGATTATGTGATCAAATACACACAATGTGAAGAAATCCTTTTCTTTTCTCATATCTAATGTCAAATTGCCAATTGCATTATAGCATTTACCAATAGTAATGGTAAAAGAGAAACTTATAAATATATTACACGTTACACATGTATGTGAATCCAAAGTTTGTATAGAAATACAACAACAAACGATCCAAAAATGAACGACGGAACAGGAGCTAAGACAAAACTCCAATGGTGTCTGAACAGTACGGACAAAACAGACTTTGTCCTCAAATCTCAGAGAGCATAAACTATCTCTCCGCTACTGTCAACATCAATCTCAGATTCCGAGTCAAAGTCATCCATGTCATCGTCTAGGTCAAGATTATCAGCCATAAAATCATCAAGGCAACGGTTACGAACAGCTGGAATTGTAGCCTCTGAGATTATCTGCATTATAGTGTCCAGGCTCTGCATCGGTTGCTCTGGCTCTTGAAACTGACTACCCATTCTGTTCTCGTCCATTAAATCACCGGGAAGATTCTTCAAGAACCATTCATGGGATTTGATCTCCGGAATACTGATTCTCTGCCACAATTGGATCTCTCATCATTTGTCCAATTAAGAGCTCAGAAAAGCTTTAAAGAACAGAGTGTGTAAGACTTACTGCTGCCGGGTCAGCCACGAAAATCCTCGATATTAGATGGCGACATCCTGGTGAGAGGTGTAAGTCCTCAGGGATTGAGTATGTGACACTAAGGATTCTCTGCGTTTAAGCAAACTTCGAACAATCAAAGTTTGAAAAAGAGGGTTGGTGGATGATGAATGAGATAGAAAGAACATTAAACAACGTTACTTGTATAGTCTTTCGATAATCTCTTGGCTGGTCTGGATCCTCAAATGGATATGCTCCAACCAACATCACGTATAAGGTTACACCGCATGACCATACATCAGCAATCTGGGAATTGTAACACCCGCGTAATTTAGAGGACACCTCAGAGAATATTTCTGGTATACACAATCATGAAAAAGCCTGTTTAGCTCTAGACAGAGGAATTGGCCTCATGGCCTTACCTTGCCATCATATTCCTGTCGAAGAAGAATCTCTGGTGCAATGTATGCAGGAGTACCGACAGTTGACTTTGGTTGCGAGTGAAGAACAGAAGACTGAAGAAAGGAAATGCAAAGTTAGGACTTAAGCAGAAACAAGAATTTCAATAATATAATCAGCAGGAAACACATGATTGGCTTGGTAAAGAACACAGGCATTAAGAAGCACAACGAGAAATCGTAAGACGTTCCCCGTTGTTTTGCTCAGGGCCATATAAATGTTGTCACATAAATAAACTAGGAATTCAGAGAACAAACCTTGAGAGAAATAGTACCTTGGAATATCCAAAATCACATATTTTCAAACGAGGGGCAGGACTTCCATCCAACAATGTATTTTCCAGCTTCAGGTCCCGGTGGCATATTTGCTTCATAAGGAAATCAACACAGAATAAATCAATTGAAACTCACTGAAAGAAACAAACGTAAGCAAGAGAAGTTCAATTCGCAAGAACACTGCTCTGCATACCATTGCATGACAATAATTAACTCCAGATATAAGCTGCTGAAAGAAGAACCGAGCCTGTACATTTAAAGAAAAAAAAACTCAAGGGTCAGTAGTAGAAAATCGATACTGCGATGCAGTTCAAGAATAGTAGACAATCAGAATGCAGACCTCATCCTCGCTAAACCGCCCTGCATTACAAATCCGCTCATAAAGCTCTCCACCAGAAGCATATTCCATTACAATAGCGAGATGACTAGGCGTCAAAATCACCTATGACATTATCAGAAATGCAAAAACTCTAAAGCCAGAGAGAGATGTGCACAAACACACACACACAGACACACCAGAGGAACTACGAAGGTATTTATATTTTATTCACCTCTTTAAACCTGACAATGTTAGGATGCCTCAACGACCTGTGGTTGATGATCTCCCTTTGAACATTCTCATCAATCTGTAGCACAAAGTATCAACACAGAGTATTAAAATTTCACGAAAACAAATCAGAAGAACCCAGATTCCAAACCAATGTCTTGTTCTCAACTTAGAAGCATTTATTGAAAACCGTTGAGCGAATATGGAAATGTCAAATCTGTAATTAAAATTCACAACTTTTTAAGACAATTAAGGTATATAAAAGCATTAATCATTGTATAAACCATTAAAAAGCCGGATCGAAAATCCCGTGACAAATCAAAAGAGGATATAAAAGGAAGCTACTAAATCTGGAAACTTAACCGAAATCGTAGGGATGATCACTAGCCTATATATATATCAAATTTCCATTCAAAAACAAAGAAAAGGGAGAAATCTACAGTAAAAGAGTGAATCTGATCATTAAACTAAAAACAAACCTTGTCTCCTCTCTCGATGTACTTAACAGCAACAAGCTCCTTGGTAACTCTATCCGTCATGAGACGAGCCACACCGAAATTACCCGACCCAATATCCTTGACGAAGTCGTAACGATCGCTGTCGTGCATAATCGGCAAATCAATCGGCATAACCGCCGTCACCGCCGTCAGATCCATTTCTAGCTTCTCCCTCCTTCTTATCTCTAAATCAATCACATCAGATAGCGAAATCAAATTGAAGAAAGAAGAAGAAGAATCTAAGTAGGTGGAGTCTAACAAGGAAAGAAGAAGCTTCGCGTTGGAATTTGCAAATGAGAAAATATCTTTGGAAGGTAAAATATTTTTGGGGAAAAAGATAGAAACAACGAATGAGAAAGACAAAGGCAATTATTGGTCGCTCTCAAAATAGATAAGAGAGAAAGGACTTTTAAACGACAGCGTTTCGCTAGACTTTTCTGCTTTGATACGACGACAACCGCCGCGTTTTGATGATTTTGTTGTTCTTTCTTTTACCCACGCTTCGAATTTGCTCCGTCTTTGTCGTCAGAAGAAGCTTTTTTTTTTTTAGAGAGTTTTGTGAAAAACAAAAACATATCAAACATATATACATTTATAAGGCTATCTATTTTGGATAATTAGTTGTTTTCTCTCCCCTACATAACTTTCTCACGACCTATAGTAAAGATTCTTGGTGGCTCTAACTCAAAATCTGATTAGGCTATGGACGAATATGTCGCTACCATCTTATCTCCTAATCAGGTAATTTTTCGAATCCAATTTTGGGTGTTGCTGCGATTTGAGTGCTCGTAATGCATTAAACAATTTGTGTAATCAATAAAAAAAATAATAAGAAAAAAAACAAAAAAGCTCCGTTGCCGGGAATCGAACCCGGGTCTCCTGGGTGAAAGCCAGATATCCTAACCGCTGGACGACAACGGATTTTGATTATCCCCTGGCATTAATGATAATTAGCTTTGCATCTTTGTGGATGCATGCGCTTTAATTAGAGAATATGCAAAATAATTTCTTAGTTAGAGTTCATTAATATAAAAATTAAGTGCATTGGAAACAAAAATAAATTTAAATTCACAAATCGCTGATTTTAAAAATAGAACTTGTATTAAATTGGTTTATTGGTACGTAAGCAATTTAAACATAAAGTGGGTCTTAGCTAAACTTCATAAAGTGATTCATTGTTAAAAATACAACACACATTTGTATTCTGAGATATTTGCACATCAATAGGGAAATAATTAAAAATTTTGCATTGCTACTTTTGCCTAGTCCATCAAAACTATGATCTCGAGGTATCTATGTGTATAAAAAATTGAAACAAGTCTAGCAGCTCAAATCGATATTATAATATCAAAGTAGTACTTAGATGCACTCAAAGACGTGATCTACTAATTTGATGCTGATGGTTTCGTCCATGTGCTATCTTGATCAGTTCCCTTTGAGCGTTTTCCAAATTGAGTTTAAGTTCTTGAACACGACGTTGGAGACGATGCATTATCCCAACGGAGCCGAAGAGTGGCTCGCGGATACGTGCTTCTGCCTCGAAACAAAGCGAGTCCACGCAAGCTTGCCTATGGACAGGATCAAGATCCTTGAGAATTTTAACCACATTTCTCATGCCAAACACCTTGGATAAGCAAGCGTACTTCTCAGGTTTGTTCGCTGGCAAGTAGGGTAACAGCATACACTCTTGTGTGCATTTTTGCATTGTCTCTTTACATGTCGCGCAGAGTTCCATCTGCTAATAGAAACATGTGTTCTTTTAATAAGAATAATAAAAAAAAAGTGTATCGAAGACAAAAATCTGAAAATATGGTTAATGTTTTGATACCAACAGTATGTGATTTATGCTTGTGTTTAAAATCTTATATGTATATTGATAACAACAGTTTGTGATTACGGATCTAAAGAGGAAATCTCTATTAACAATCAGTCAAACTTGAAAAAATCCAAAATCTCTAAATCTTGAAAGCCCTAAAATATTCTAGAAATCCCAAGTCTAATTAAATTTATTCAAAAAAACAATTAAACAGTAAATAATAAAATTAACCAACCAGATTAGACGGTGTAATTTGTATGTATAATTTGCTCTGTTTTGTTCACGTTTTTTTTAAAACTCGCTGTTTCGGACACACATATATGGAAACACAGGTTCAATTCCTAACACCAAGAAGATGAATATGAGTGAAGAATATTAAAGAGGCAGAGGTGATAAAAAGCTCTTTACTTGTACGTATACACTTTGAAAACTCCATATGCAGATGAGAGGATCAATAACATTGTTGGTAGTGCTTACTATACGTACCACCTGAGTTCTACGTAGATCGTACAGTACAGAATGATAACTGTCAAATGACAAAATGAAGCGTTTGGATTGGGGAAGAAAACGTAATGTTTTTGCTGAGTTGTTGAAAAGAAACAACAAGAAGTTGAGATCAAGTTCACGTAGAAAGAAGAAAAAGTATCACGAAGTTCAAGAGTCAAAGAACCCTAATTTCAACAAAAACATATCGCTGTATCAACATTGAAAATTTAAACCGTAAAGTCCACTCATGGAGAATAGAAAGCTTAGATATCTCCATGCGGTTCATTGATCTCTCCCGGTTGCAGTACACCACTCTGTTCCACACCAAAAGGTTCACTGTTGTCACCAATCCTGTTACTGCAGCCAGCAAAACCTTGAGGTTGCTGCGAGTCAACACCAACAAGTCCACCCACGTAATGCTGCTCTACACCAAAAGGCTCATTTTAATTAATATTCCCAAAGCAAATCCCGTTGCTGCCGCTAGCAAAGCCTTGAGGTTGCTGTGAGTCAACACCAAGAAGTTCACTCACGTAATGCTGCTCTACACCAGAAGACTCATTGTGATTAATAATCCCAAAGCAAATTCCGTTGCTGCCGCTAGCAAAGCTTTGATGTTGTTGTGGGTCGTGCATCACAAGAGATGATGAGGAGGGATATGTCGTTGCTGCAAAAGATGGTGTCAAACTGTAGATACGGAGCATAGTATTGGCAAGGTTGAGTTGGTTCGTTAGCTATGCAATCTGTCTTTGGAGTTGAGTGATAACACCAGCACTGACATAAAATTTGTCAGCTCTACGTGTCTCTGCCTCAAACAAAAGGCCGTCCATAGCAACTTGCCTCAAATTTTGAGGTACGATATCAAAAATGTCTTTAATATAATTCGTGCTCCGAAACTCACTAATTATCTTGAATTTCTGACGATTCTCACCAGAGAAGTATGGAGCAAATATGCAATTCTCTGGGCATTTTCTTTGACTCATATGTTGTGGGCATTTTCTCTGACTCATATGTAGATAGACGCCACAAGGAGGCATGTTTCTCTGCATTGGAAAAAGAATCAACAGAACTTTAAGAATAAATGAAACAGATATACATAAGACAATGCAGTTTCTTATTCCAAAAAAAAATATTGTTTCATAAATTTTCTAATTACAATTTAGGAAACACAGTGACGTTGAATAAGTTTTCAAAAACAAAGATTAATATAATGATTTCTCAAAAGAATAGACCAGAAACTAAGAGTGATCAGGTTAGAATCGAAACAAGAGAAGAAAAATAAAAACGTACAAATTTTGAACTAAGACGTTGTCTTCTTGATTTTCTTCGTTGAAAAATTTCTCCAAAAAGTTGGATAAGAAACAAGAGAACAAGAAAAGGATCTGTAAAGAAGAGAATCAAGTTTTGGAAATATTTTTTTGTTGAAAAACGTTTGGGTTGTACATCGTATTTATACTTATATGTTGAGCTTATCTAAATATATTTGGTATTATCCAAATATATTTTATTGTAACTAATCCTTATCAGTAGAGGATTCTCTAGTACGATCTAAACAAAAAGATGAAAAAAACAACTCCTCGTAAAGGAACAATAAATTTCTTACCACGATCAGAAGCATTTCGCGAAGAAAACAAAAAAAAACTGAGCTCAAAAAAAAAACAAGGCAAAAAAGAAAAACACAATGCAATGATATAACCATGGCAGAAAAAAAGGAGTTGAAGAATTACTTTATCTCTCGATCTTCTGCAACAAACCTTGAGAGGAAATCTGTTTTAATGGCATCGAAGTGAGGAAAAAAGCAATCATATATTATTTTGTTTTATCTTTGTTAAATTTTAAGAATATATTTGCATAGCAAAAAAAAGTTATAAATATAGGTTATATGATAA
>AFAN01000374.1:0-20337 GCA_000218505.1 Schrenkiella parvula | reverse complement strand
CTCGGTTTCCTTACACAAGATAGATAGAGAAGAAGTGTTTAGAGAATTTTTATTTATTTAAGGAAAACGAGAGAAATGATACCAACCCTTTCAAGTGTGTTCTGATACAACTTGACAAAATCTTCCCGATAAAATTACACTTGAAGAATGATTGATGCGTTTCGATAAGGAACTTCGCAAGGTTACTAACGCTCACGGTTCGGTGATGGAATGAGTCAAACCGTTAAAGGGTGTGAAAGCCCAATAGTATACCGATAAACCTTTATCAACCTTAGATATGACGCACCAAAACGTTAGTATAGGCCGGTTGTTAGGATATGACTCACCAAATAACCAAAAGCTCTAAAGAACCAATGAGAAAAAAATTCTAAGTCTTTAGAAAAGACGAAACACTCTTAAAATTGCACAGAGTGTTGTGCCTTAAAATGGCTAATACAAAGAAAATATATAGAAGCCATTTAGGTAAACCTTATTAGGTCAAAAGAAATAAAAGAGAATTAAGTGGAGTAAAGACTCGGTCTGGTCTTTGACGGTTTTTAATGCACCCGCCGCTGTTGACTTTGAGTTGGCCATTACGGTCGACCGTGGGTCATACAAATCGGTTTGCACAGCGACCAACACGGTACACGGATTCGGTTTACTCAGTCCGTTTGGAGTTAAATTGGTTTCACGAACCAAGGCAAGGGTGACACCATCTTGAAGACTCTTACCACAGGATATGGTCACTGGACCGGGAGAAAATGTCATTGGATCGCCCTCGGTTGAGTCATGATCACCCGTTCGGTCCAAGGGTAAGATTTCTCGGTCAACTTCCTATCTAGCCCGATTCATGGGTAATCCATCTCAATCACTCGTCTTAGAAGTACCACTTGGTCAGTAGATAACTCGGTTCTGGAATTTTGAGTGTTCGCTGGGTCATAATTTCCAATTATGCACCTTATCGTATCGTACCGAGTTGGTTGGGTTCGGTCAGAAATGGTATACCCGAATTCGTCCCTTTCCAAGGCAATTCTGGCTCGATCATCTGTCTCATCTGGTCCATTTGGTCGAGGAATCCATTGTCCAACCTCTAATTGATCGAGTGGATCGATTTCTTTAGGAACGTGGTTCAACGGTGGGTTGAGCGGTGCAGTACCATGGTTCATTATTGCATCACAAAGAATCCCTACAAGATTACATTGAACAATTTAAGGTCGTAGTCTCTCATGTTGCAGTAACGGATGATGTGACAATAATCATGATGTGTGGGATTATTGTACCTCAATTTTTATCCCAAAAGAGGATTGCAAGTGCATAGTAATCACAATAGTATATTGATGGATAGAAACCTCATAGATTGTTGTATTCGAGATTTTCTAAATATCTAACTTCTTTAAACCAAATTTGTGTTGAGGGGGGGGGTTAAGGAATGAAAATAAGTGATGGAAGTAAACTAAGCAAGGAAATGAACGATGTAAATAAATCGAACACTAAAAACTGTTGGCTCTTACAGTTTATACGGGGTTCATGGATCTGATCAAGTAAGAAATATATGGGATTTAATGCGACAATAGTTGCCTAGGATCTCAAACTGAAACACATACATATAATTGACTTACTTTCATAGAACAGACTACCTATGGTTTTTTTTCCAATTTACCTAAAATGGCTTTTAAAACTAGAAAACATGAGAATTGGAAAATAGAGTTAAAACACCTGCAAAAGATCCTTAAATCATAGTTATAAGTTGTAAGAAATGAGTGTTATCAAGCGTGACAAACCCCTTTGGTACGAATTGAGCTTTCGCTGTTATTTGAAACTTAATAAGCCATTAACCCTGGAAGATGTGCTGCATTGAGCAAACATATTCATCGATAATTAAAGAAGAGAGGGCTTCTGTAGCGAAAAAACTATGCATCGTCAAAAGCGCCGATCTCATAAGAGAAACCAAGGGATGATGATACCGCTGGGCCTCGCCAACCGCCTGTATTGTTCCAGTATACAAAGAGAAAGACACAAGGAAGCAAGATGGAAGGGAAGGAGCCCAATAGTGAGAGGGAGGAGCCCAATAAGGAGATGGAGGAGTAAGCACAACGTTCTAGAAAAATAAGGATATCTTTATGGGGATCATGAATATATATGGGGGTGAGGGAATATTGTAAAAGGCATCATTTGGATGATCACATGTCAGGAGAGAGAGATGAGATACTTTTGTGAGTCGTTGTTAAACATTATCGGAAGAGCCGTTTTCTAAAAAGATTCCAAAAAGCTTTGTAACTTTTGACGATCGTAACAACTTGGTATCAGAGCTATTTTCACGATCACCGGGAAACCAAAGAAAAATGCCGCCGAAGAAAGCCGACGCAGAATTAGCAGAGCAAGTTCAACAGGATTCAAGCCGGATCGCATCTTTGGAGCAGAATCTGTCTCGGATGTCGATCCTTGACCAAGCCATGGTCACGATGCAACAGAAACTGCAGATCCAGACCAGTAAGATGTCAATACTGGATAAGCTGGAGCAGCTCTGGTTGGAGGAAGATGAGTGGAAACGAAGGGCTCAAGCTATTGGGAAAGGGAAGGTTTTAACGGGGGAAGAAGCGAGCTCGGTCGCGTCGTTGGAGCCAGATGCAGGGGTGTCATGGGGAACAAAGAACCCGGCAGGAGTGGCGTCGTTGTTCACTACTCAAGACAACGTGAGGCTGCTCCAGAATCAGCCCCCGGATGACAACAGAGGTGAGAGTTTGTTTGCGGGTGGTAACCAACCTTTAACTCGACGGATCGAGATTCCTCTGTTCGATGGCGAGAATGCCGATAGCTGGGTGTTACGGGTGGAGCAATACTTTGAGCTGGGAGACTTCACCGAGGAGGAAAAGATGCGAGCCGTCCGAATGTGTTTCGATGGAGACGCGTTGCTGTGGTACCATTGGGAGCGTAACCGAAACCCATTTGTCAACTGGCTCAAATGAAATACCGGGTGTTGGAGCAGTACTCTGCGACTCAGGACACCACCGCCGGAGAGAGGGGTCGGTCAGAGACTATTGTCGTCATTTCGTGGATCTCGCAACAAACGCACCGGAGTTAGCGGAGACGGTACTGTAGATGACATTTATGATCGGGCTCAAAGCAAAGATCCGAGCTGGTGTGAAGATTTTTGAACCTCGGAGTCTCAAAAAAATGATGAGCGTGGCTAAAAAGGTGGAGGAGTGGTCGGCGCTGGAGGAGCTGCCGTCGTATGGCACGGCCAACGGGCCAAATCGTGGTTCCAGGCCCACAACGGAACGAGTTCAAACCCTGCCCAACGCGATGGGCCGTACCAATCTGGGTGGTCCGGGACAGATTCGGCCCAGGCCCAAACCGCCCGATCGCGTGACCACATCGGGGTACCGGTCAGCCAAAGCGAAATTCTACGTTCCGCACAACCGGCTGAAACCGCCGTTCCGTCGTCTGACGCCGGCGGAGGTGTCGAAATGGAGAGCCGAGGGACTGTGCTTCAAATGCGATGAAAAGTTCGGGGTTAATCATCAGTGTTCTCGTAAAGAGTTATTGGTGATGTTGGTTAAGGAGGACGGTACCGAAGAGGAGTGGGTACCGGAGGTAGTAGACGAAGAGCAGGAGCTGGAGGCGGAAGTAGCGGAGCTCTCGATAAACTCAGTAGTGAGTCTGTCCTCTCCAAAAACAATGAAGGTTCGGGAAAAATAATGGGAGAAGAGGTGATAGTATTGATCGATAGCGGTGCTTCCCACAATTTTATTTCGGAAAAGTTGGCAGAGAGACTTAGGCTTCAGGGAGAGGGTACATCGAGGTATGGTGTATTGGTTGCAGGTGGGGTAACTGTAAAAGGGAAAGGTGTGATAATGGGAGTGAGCCTAGAGATGCAAGGTTGCACAGTGGAAACGAGCTTCTTGCCGCTTGAAATGGGTATCGCAGACGTCATTTTAGGGGTATAGTGGCTCGCCACCTTGGGGGAGATACGGGTCAACTGGAAACTCCAAACGATGCGAATTCGGCTGGGATCAGAGCTGGTGACTTTACGGGGTGACCCAAGTTTACATTCGGCGGCGGTGTCCTTAAAGGCATTATGGAAAGCTCTAGAACAGGAGGGAGATGGGGTTATAGTAGAGTATGGGGGAATTCTGGTGGAAGACACTAACGGGAAGATAGAAATACCGGAGGCATTGCGGAAATTGGTGGAATGTTATGACTGCGTTTTTGATGAGCTGAAAGTGTTGCCGCCTTCGCGCGGGAAAGAGCACGCAATCGTCCTCGAGACAGGGGTCAGTCCAGTGAGTGTGCGTCCATTCCCCTACCCTCAGGTTCAGAAAGCTGAGATAGAGAAACAAATCAGTTCCATGTTAGCGGCCGGTATCATACGGGAGAGCGCCAGTCCTTTCTCGAGCCCGGTTCTATTGGTGAGGAAGAAGGACAACATTTGGAGGTTTTGCGTCGATTACCGAGCTCTGAACAAGGTGACAGTGGCCGACAAGTATCCGATACCTATGATCGACCAGCTTTTGGACGAGTTAGACGGGGCCACGGTGTTCTCCAAGCTTGACTTGCGGTCGAGGTACCATCAAATCCTGGTGCGGGCTGAAGATGTACCCAAAACGGTGTTTCGTACTCATGACGGACACTACGAATTCCTTCGTTATGCCCTTCGGATTGTCAAACGCACCTGCTACGTTCCAGTCTCTCATGAATGATGTGTTTCGGCCCTTCCTCCGCCGATTTGTACTCGTATTTTTTGATGATATTCTGGTTTACAGTAAAGGAGAAACCAAACACTTCCAACACTTGGAATCGGTACTCCGGCGGTTGTCTGATCATCAGCTGTATGCTAACAGGAAGAAGTGTCGGTTCGGAAATTCAAGCACTGAGTATTTGGGTCATATCATCATCGTGGAGGGGGTCTCGGCAGATACAAAAAAGGTCCGAGCTATGCTGGATTGGCTCGAGCCTCGCAATGTGAAAGAGCTGAGAGGATTCTTAGGTCTTACTGGGTATTATAGGAAGTTCGTCCGCGGGTACAGAGATATCGCCAAGCCGTTGATAACGCTACTTAAAAAAGATCAGTTTGGCTGGGATGAAGCGGCGGCAAAAGCTTTCTCTCTCCTCAAACAGGCCATTGCAAGCGTTCCGGTGATAGCTCTTCCAGACTTTAACGTCCAATTCGGGGTAGAGTCAGATGCTTCCGGTACGGGTCTAGGAGCGGTCTTGATGCAGAACCAGCGGCCAATTGCTTATTACAGCCAGGCCCTCACGGATCGTCAACAACTCAAGTCAGTCTACGAGCGGGAGCTCATGGCCATTGTTTTTACGGTTCAGAAATGGCGCCATTACTTATTGGGACGCAAATTTGTGGTTAAGACTGATCAGAAGAGTTTGAAATTCTTATTGGAACAAAGGGAGATAAACATGGAGTATCAACGTTGGCTCACTAAGTTGTTGGGGTTCGACTTTGACATTCATTATAAACCAGGGCTGGAGAAAAAAGCAGCTGATGCTCTGTCCCGGAAGACCATCTTGCCGGCATTGTTCGCCATCTCGGTACCGGCAGCTATACAATTGGAGAAGATCTGTGGCGAGGTTGACAATGACGCAGAACTACAGAAATTGATCACCGAGTTGCAGGCCGACCCAACACTCCATCCCAAGTTCTCTCTGGTTCAGGGCAGGTTACTCAGGCAGGGAAAATTGGTGGTTCCTCGTACTTCTCCATTGGTCGGACTGATTTTGCAGGAATATCACGATGGGAAGTTAGGTGGTCACGGCAGGGTACTTAAAACTCAAAAGCGCGTGGGAGAGCTGTTTTATTGGACCGGTATGATGACTGATATTCGCAGGTACGTCGCTTCCTGCCAAATCTGTCAATGCCACAAGTATTCGACCTTCGCCCCGGGAGGATTGTTGCAACCGATTCCCATTCCGGAAAAGGTGTGGGAGGACATCTCCATGGACTTTGTGGAGGGGTTACCGCGTTCGAATGGGTACAATTCCGTACTGGTAGTGGTGGACCGCTTAACAAAGTACGCTCATTTCGTGGCCCTACATCATCCGTTCACAGCTATTGACGTCGCATCTCTGTTTATCCACGCCATAGTCAGACTTCACGGATTCCCTCGAACCATAATTTCCGACAGAGACAAAGTGTTTACAAGCTTGTTCTGGAAAGAGCTGTTCCGTTTGGCCGGAAAGCGGTTGTGCTTGAGCACCGCTTATCATCCGCAATCCGACGGTTAGACCGAGGTTACCAATCGCGGGATGGAGACATATCTGCGTTGTTTCACGAGCGACAAACCACGCGCCTGGGCTTCTTACTTAACTTGGGCGGAACTGAGCTACAATTCTTCATACCATTCGGCTATCGCCGTGTCTCCGTTCCGGGCGCTCTATGGACGTGACCCTCCGACGCTACTCAAGTATGAGACCGGGTCCACGTCGAATACCGAGCTAGAAACACAGCTTCAGGAAAGGGATGAGATGTTGATTGTACTACGGGAAAACCTGCATCGAGCTCAACAGATCATGAAACACCAGGCCGACACCCATCGCAGAGAGGTCGAGTTTGAAGTTTGTGACAAGGTCTTTTTGAAAATCCGCCCCTACAGACAACAGTCATTAGCCCGTAAGGCCAACGAGAAATTGGCAGCCCATTTTTACGGCCCATACCCAGTCGAAGCACGCGTGGGAAAAGTAGCTTACCGACTGACTTTGCCGCCAGGTACCAAAATCCATCCTACTTTTCATGTATCGCAGCTCAAGAAGGCAGTTGGGGATTCTATTGTTGCTTCCGAGCTGCCACCGCAACTCTCTGTCGAGGGAGTCCTTCAGGTGGAACCGGAGATGGTGGTTGGGTCACGCACCAACGCTTCCTCAGGCCACGAAGAAGTACTTTTCAAGTGGAAATGCCTGCCATTTCACGATTGCTCATGGGAATGGCGCTCAACAATTCGACAGCAGTTTCCAAATTTGGACCTTGAGGACAAGGTCAATTTCGTTGGGCCGGGATATGATACCGCTGGGCCTCGCCAACCGCCTGTATTGTTCCAGTATACAAGGAGAAAGACACAAGGAAGCAAGATGGAAGGGAAGGAGCCCAACAGTGAGAGGGAGGAGCCCAATAAGGAGATGGAGGAGTAAGCACAACGTTCTAGAAGAATAAAGATATCTTTTTGGGGATCATGAATATATATGGGGTGAGGGAATATTGTAAAAGGCATCATTTGGATGATCACATGTCAGGAGAGAGAGAAGAGATACTTTTGTGAGTCGTTGTTAAACATTATCGGAGGAGCCGTTTTCTAAAAAGATTCTAAAAAGCTTTGTAACTTTTGACGATCATAATAGATGACTATTACGAATGTTGTCAACCTTACGACAAAGATGAGATAAACGCTGAGGAAAACCTGTACCAAACTTGCGATTGGCGTGAGGGTAACGCATATCGCTGACTTAACCAGGAGAAGGAGAAGAACCAACCAAATGGAGAACACCAGTTTGCAGAGGCTTGACTCCTCAATTCTAACATAGATCTGCACAAGCGCAATCGCGACAATCAACAACATCGAGACCAAACTCCACCTCAACCAAAACAAAGGATCAACATGATCATGGTAAGTCTCCAATCTTTTAGTGACTCAGTTCGGCCAATCAAGGAGCTTGAAAGGAAGGCCATCACATTGCAAAAATGGCTGCAAAACATGGACAAGAGTGCACCATTGATTTTCACAAAAGTAGAAACCGATGGGCTCGATAAATCTCACAACGACCCTTTGTAACCGAGCTGAATATTGGTGATTGTAAGGTTAGACACATACTGATAAATATTGGTAGCTCGGTAGGCCTGGCATTTAAGGAAACATTGAACAATTTGTAAATAAACGATCTTGTAATTAAACCCACGGTCAAACCTCTTACCGGGTTCATCAACGAGTCAAAGATGACAATCAGTACTGTCAAACTACCATTATACATTGGAAGAGTCACAAAGCTTATCATATGTATGGTCGTCAACAACTGGGAAATTTATAACATGATGTTGGAAACACCATGGATACACTCGATTACAAAACTACTGTCAACATATCACCAGTCTGTTAAGTTCCCAACCATAGACAGGGTTCACAGTATCAAAAGTAATGATGAGTGAAACTTTTTACAGTTCTCAGATCTCGAGTTTTTAATTTATAAGCCCTAAACTACAAGCGCACAAGTATATAGAGGTCGAATTATGAAGATTATTCACTGCAAAACAAAAAGCGATTAGAGCGACCAAAAATAAGAAAATTTGGAGAGCTTTTAGGGAGTTTGCACGGTTTTTCGTAGCATGAAAAATAAATGAAAAAATAAAAAATAATGCAAGTAAAAAAGCTAAGCTAAGGGAGTACAGTGAATCAAAAGGAAATCAGACTAACGTTAAGAGAATATTAATAGTACATAAAGGCAATTAATGAAAACAACGAGAAAACTAAAAAAATAGTGTTGAGTTCGTTACAGAAATCTCTGGGGTTATAACTAGGTCAAGCAAGAGATAATAGCACATCAATCGATTCTAGGTCGAATTCGGATAATAGCAAATTAACCTACTTTCGTAAACTCAGCTACATATGTCCTAACAACTTAGTTACTATGATTTCGTATGTCGCTATGCAATGAAAAATGCAATAACTTCGGGTTTGTCATAATGCTCACGACGCTCCGTAAATAGTATCTTACGACGCAAACGCTCTTCTAAGCTAGATCAGTTAAAAAATTTAACACGTTAGCCGCTTGAAATGATCCTAAAATTAGACTCGAGTTTATGACACTAGATTCATGCATTAAGAACAAACTTAGAACGAAAAAAATCTTAGATATCAGCTAAGCTAAAATCGTACCTTCCCTAAACAATTAATAAAATTTCCCTTCGAAACTACTCTAGCATTATAAAAAGAAGAAAAAATGAGATGAATGAATGCATATTGAATAACGCAAAGTCAAATCAAGAGGGTTCAACAACAAATATATCTCCCTTAAGAAAGAAAGAACAAAAGATGTAAAATTTGTGGTGGCTGTATAAGTGTGGTATAGCACTTTACACAATACGAATTAAAGCCCTAAAACTATAGTATATATATGTATTCAAGACCTCTTAAGTTGTCCTTAGGTTGGGCTTGATGACTTTGCAACGGGCTTGATGACTTTGCAACGGGCTTGGTCCAGCTGGTTAATAAGCTCCACTTAAATAAAATCTATGTTAGTACGAAAACATCTCTTGACTTTGTTTGAAAGTCCATCATAATACTCACCATCTCAGTGAGATTCTCTACTAGTTGATACAAGGGAGGAGGCTTGATATGGGGTCACAATGAGGAGGAGGATGCGGTTGAGATGAGAGCTTTCGCTCCTACGGAGTCTCAGAGGCGCAAATCCATCTCGAAGAGGACGAGGCATGAAGCATCTTTGATGTACCAGGCTCGGAGGTGGTCTCTGAGTGAAGCAGTGCGGTTCACGCATGCTACAGGAATTGCGAGGAAGTCGAGAGTTAGGAGGAATGCAAGGGTCAACCTTGATTACTCAATCGTCTCGAGAGTTCCCAAAACTTCAAGAAACAAAACTAAAAGTTATAGGAAAAAGGTATCTAAGTGTCAGAATATAGCCTTTTGGTTTATGAAACGGATCAAAACCCCGGAGGCAACAACGCCAAAAAATTTATGGAGGGAACTTGTTAGGGCTCTTGGGTCTTGTAATTTATCATGACAAAATTTATAAGTCAAAACGAAAAGTAAATCAAACTAAGGTTCGAAGAAAATTAAAAGTGCAATAAGGAAATCAATGAAAAGACGAGAAAACTAATAAAATGAAGTGTTGGTTTTTTAGGAAAATCTCTGGGGTTCTTTGTCAAATTCTCTAAACTCGAATCTTGATTTTAAAAGCAACCTACTTCCTCAAACTCACTCACCTATGTTTTAAAAACTTAGTTGCTATGCTTTTATATGTAACTATGCAATCAAACATGCAATAGATTCGGGTTCGTTATAACGCTCACGATGCTCCGTAAGTATTCTTTCGTATTTACAATGCGTCCACTTTTCTATGCTAGATCTGGTAAATAAACTCAACATGTTAACGACTTTAAATAACCCATATTCAGACTCGAGTTTAACATGTTAGAGGCTTTAGATGATCCTAAAATCATACTAGTTAATGATGCTAGATTTATGCATAAAGGACAAATTTAGAACGAAAGAAAATCCTAGATATCGGCTAAGCTAAAATCCACTTTCCTAAAAATTAATGAAATTTTCCTTCGATTGAACCCTTTAGAAACCCAACAAATAAAAATAATCTAGCATAATCAAAAGAAGCATAAACGAAATGACTGAATTCATATTGACTAAAGCACAGTACAAGAAAGAGGGTTCAAGAATAGACTTATCTCCCGTAAGAAACAATGAACAAAAGATGTAAAATTTTGGTGGCTGAAAATTTTTTGTAGAGCAATTTACACCATGCGAAATAAAACACTAAAACTAGAGTATACATATGTCTTGAAGTCTTCTTAACTCGTCTGTAGGGTTTTCTTGAGAAAGACGTTAATTGGGCTCCACGGGCTTTGCAAACAGGTTTGTCCGGTTTATTTTGTTCTTACCCAGGGGCTAACTGCCCAGGTCGCAGAGGACAAGCCTCTCACCAATGAGGCAAGGAGTGAGGAGCTGGGGTCGCGGTGGACAGGCCTCTGACCGTGAGCTAAGCTTGTGATGGCTGCGTCTCACAGGCGTTCTTGTGCTTGATGTAACTTGAGATCTAACAATCATATCATCCTCAAATCTCTTTGGCGTGACATGTACTATATCAGCATATCTTGATCAAGGGGTGGAAAGGTTTCCTTTTGATTTTGAACTTCTGATATCTCGTACATATTCCAAAAACGTGTGTTTTGTTTCGTTTTGTGTCCAATTTACTAAGTTAACTAGAAACAATTATTGACCATACAAATTCTTGAAAAAAACTATAAAATTAATAAAAACTGAGTTGAAAACTGATTAAAGTGTTCACTTATGATTGCTAAAAATGGGTAAAACATCAACGCTATCAAGTAACCAAAGGCTGTCTCGTACTTGCTTTATAACCGAACGAAAGTGATATAAGTTATTTATACAGGTATTTTACTATGTTTCTAAGTATTTTGTAGTGATTTCATGCTTTTAGAAGTAATTTTCTTGTAATTTGGCTATTTTAAATCTTAACAGGTAAAAACATGAAAATGATGCAAAAATGAGCAAAACAGGACTGTATCATGATTCATACAATATTTCAAGACAAAACAACCAATCAAGACTTCAAAACAACAAGAAGTGCAATTTCTAGCAATATGACATATTCATAAGTACCTGAGATGGAGCCCTTCCGGGAACTTTATTTGGATGATTTTTGGTGGAGATGAAGATCTTTGAGTTAACTTTCATATGAAACATTTTTTGTCCTTACCTAATTCTAGGCGACTTAGATAGTTATAAATATATTTTTTTCGCCTCTTGGTCCACACACCCCGAAAATTCATCAAAGTCACGGCCCTAGAGAGTATATTAGGTTTTCTTATTGCTTTTGGATCTAAAAAGCCTCCAAACAAGAGATCTCACTTCGTATTACACACAGAGAATAATTCTTCCCATTTATCTCTTAACTGCTGCATTTTTATCATGACATATGTTCAAACTTGATGTGTTGTCTGCATCATGTCTTAGTAGATCACTTTGCTAATGGTTGCATAAAAACTTATGTCGATTTGATTGTTAAATGGATTAAGTACATGTTCTTCATCTTTGCTTGTGCTTATTGCATTATTTATACTGCGCATTTATAAATTTGGTCTAAGGAGTTTAGAACCACGACATTGTTGCATCTAATAACCAAAATTAGTATTTGGTGAGTTAAGCGTCGTAACCAAAGAAAATTTGAACAATTGTAAAATTTGGTCTATTAATCCATTTTTACATCTTCTAATAACCAACGAAAGTTTGAGTCTATTGATTCGTTATGTATAGTAATCGGAGACACGACAGTAGAAAGATGCCCATATTGCTTACAAAGAACGAATTTAAACTACTCTCTCTTTCTCTAGACCATAAAACTATAAACATATCATATCGAGTTTGTTGCATGTTTTCTACGATTATCCATAAAACCTAACGCTTTCCCAAATTGCTTATAAAAACTGAAGTCAACTGCTGTCTCTTACTCTCTTTTACTTTAAATT
This sequence comes from Schrenkiella parvula, assembly GCA_000218505.1. Lineage (NCBI taxonomy): Eukaryota > Viridiplantae > Streptophyta > Magnoliopsida > Brassicales > Brassicaceae > Schrenkiella > Schrenkiella parvula. The sequence continues at coordinate 8,123 of AFAN01000374.1, read as the reverse complement.
CATATTTACTTTCATTGCTTTCACCAATGACACCCTTTTAAAAAGAATATTTGAGCTTAATAGAGATTTCTACGCTTTGCAATGTGACCATACATTTCCCTGAGGATTGATCATCCTAACTATACTAATATGTTTAATGTGAGCTTGCACCTAGGACCAGTTGGATGAAAATTCACACTACGTCAAGTTTTCTGGCGTTGTTGCCTACGAATTCTCATATTGAAATCCAGTCTAGAACATATTTTACTTTCAGTTTTCGAAAAACCCCAAATAAATAAAAGTTCAAAAATTTTAAAAATTGGAAAAATCTAAATTTTTTTAACTTTGTTTCTTTTCTCTATGTATTTAAGGTGCATGGCGAAAAAAATCAAAAGGTGACAATCTAATTGAATTGGATCCGAAGAGAGAAACACTTAGGAAACAAAAACAACAAAAGATGTTGAACAAGTCAAGATAACATATGAAGAAAAACAAGCTGCTACGCAAGCTGACGCCGACACCAGAGCTACTCTCTTGCAGCACTAACAAGAAGAAATTCTTTAAAGGAATCAAGAAAATGTCAATCAAGCTCAAGGAGATGAAAGAAACCCTCTCAGTTGCCGAGATGATGAAAATCGGGTTGAGATTCAACACCATCAAATTCCAAACATTGCTAACTTGCAAAGACAACAACACATACAGCACCATGAGATGCCCTACTACCAGCCTCAAGGTCGTGCCCATCTTTCTCAGCATCTAATTAGACCGCCACTTCCTCCAAGGAACGAAATTGAGATCAAGCCAAATAACATCATATTAGCGAATCAAAACCAATTTCATGGTTTGTACACTGAGCATCCACTTGATCCCATTGATACTTTTAAGGAGATATGTAGCACTGCTAGAGCTAATGGAGTCCATGAAAACTATTTCAAGTGCAAGTTGTTCACTTTCTCTTTAAGTGACAAAGTTTTGAGATGGACATAATTACTTTCCCCGCAGTCTATGACCACGTGGAATGAATACAAATGAGCCTTCTTGGATCAGTTTTAAACCAAGCAGAGATCAAAATTCTACAAGGAGCAAGATTTTAGGTTTCCGACAGGGTCAAATGTACTCATTCTATGAAGCTTTAGAAAGATTTAAAGAGTACACAAGAGACCATCCAAATAATGGTTTTTGAAGGCAGTCTATGGAACATCTTCTACAATGGAATTCATCACAAGTACAAGCTTTCTCTTGATACTGCAAGTAATAGGAGGTGACAAAATCTGTCACAGCGGCAACAAATTGAATTAAACCCTTGCAGCAAGTGATGCAAATAGCAGTCCAGACTACATAAGAAGCATGGAGATGCGGAGGTCATCGTCATAATCAGCCCAAATTACAGAGCTAAGGAACATGGTTTCACAACTACTTAGGAACCAAAGAGGATTTCATTTAACTGAAGTTCCAAAAACTATTGGAGATCCAAAAATGGAGTTTATTAGAGACAAACAAAAAAACAGAATCAAGAGTAAGTCAAATATGTTGGTCGAAATTTTACACCAAGAGGACTCAACCAGTGCTATAAATCCTTTAAGAAACAATGTCTTACCGAAAACCCTCAACATCAAGTCTACCCTCAACTGAACGTCCGACAAGGTACTCAATACAAGCCTAAGCAGACTTTCTATCCTAAAGGAGTCTATCGATTGAAGCTTACATCTACTTACAATCAGCCAAATGACCCGTACCAAAAAGATGTCATTTTCAAGCTACTTTGAAGCAATTTATGGAGTCTCAAAAACAATAAATTAAGGCCTTTAGTGAGAAGATAAATCGCATGTTCAATAAACAAGAAGTATGATTCTGTTGATACTCATGTCCAGAACTTTGATGTTCTAATTCGTCAAACCACTGAAGCTGTTAAGAAGCAGAATGAGGTGAAACCGAAACATTTCTACAATGTTGTCTCATTAAAAATAAGAAGCACAGCCATTATTCTGCACCTACTCATGGATTAGCAGCCATAAGACGTCTTCAATTCAAAACAATTGATCCTTGGTTGATCAAATGAGCAAAAATATTTGAAGCTAAGCCAAAGGAATTAAAGACAATCGATGATCCTGGGAGATTCTTAGTAAACATTTATATCAATGGCTATGGAGTAAAGGATTGGCTATATGATACTGGAAAAAAACATCCACCTTATGTCTATGGACCTAGCAAGAGAGCTTGGCTTAGAGAAGAATATGAATAGCTCAAGATTATATATAGAACTTGCAGAAGCTTCTTGTCTTGACCCTTCTGCATTTGCAGATGCTTCTTGTCTTAACCCTTCTGCATTCATCGGAAACATCAATGTTGCAATTAGAGGAAGCTACGTATCAATAGAATTTCAAATCATGTGATGGCATGGTTCAAAGAGAAATCAAGTCATATTTGGTTTCCCATTCCTAGGAAAAGTTGGAGCTTTGATTTGGTACTCAAAGAAAATGATATATATCACAAATCTCGAGGACAAAAACCTCTACCTACTTTTGAATCATGACTATGCACCCATAGATTCTAAGCTACAACCTTGGAAACCTACACATGCTCCTGGTAATGCCCCAAGGAGGAACCAATCGAGCAGGCGTCCCTCAGCCAAACACCGAGACGGCCACGTCCGATGTGCTCCGTCCCGAGGGAAGCACCTTCAACTCTTACCTTTCTTCATTGCCCATTAACTGAGATGCTCCAGCCTCGACCATGAACAGACGCATGCCCAAGGTTTTTCCCTACAGGCATGACCGAATGAATCTTCTCCCTTATGCCAAACGACAATGGCAAAACAGGGCCGATGCTCTCATGATAGAGGCTTCAACGTTTTCATGCATCTGTCCCTTTGTCGAGATTAAATCCCTCAGACATGATCGTTATCCATCCTGACATTTGTTTATCCCGTCCGCATGCCCCAACCCTCGATCATACTCCACGGCCTTTGTCCATTATCGCAATCCTGGCTAATGTCGCACACGTTTTTCAAATACGTCCATCCATATCATCCTACCATGTCCTGTTTTCATTCCATCTCTTGTTCGTTCCATCTCCGGCTTGTTCAAATGATGAGGTGAACTGCGAACGATCGAGCCACAACCAAGGTTCGATTATTTTGGCCAATTGGTTTGGTCCAGTTCATCAAAACTAGGTAGTGTATCTTATATTATCATGAGAATCTGATAAGAAAATGAATAAGAGGTGTGACATAACTCAGCTAGATCAAAGGCAAATAGCCACCGTCAACATTAAAAGATGGTGATAATGAGGTGATTTATGAAGTTCTGGACAAGGAGAACATTCAAAAATACATTAGTCATAATATTAATTATCTATTCTAGCCTATTTTACACCTACTACAAGTCCAAGAACAGACCAAAATAACCACTTTAATTTCTTGTCAAATGGAGTGACGAATTTAGTGTCGAAAAATCATTTTGAAGGCCAAAAGTTATTCAACTTTAATTTTTTCCAGCTGGTGTAATTTAGTCTAAGTTATGGTCTTGTAGTGTATTTTTTAATTGCAATGTTGCCTTGTTTTTATAACAAGCATTTTCTATAAATACTCTTGTATTTAGAAAAATAAGAAGACTTTTTTTTTTGAAAAACATGTGTCAGTGATTCTCATCCTTTTTGGTTGATCAAGTGTTCAACATCACACTTGTGTTACCATTCTACTAGCCAAAGTTCTTAGGATTCATTTTTCAAATTGTTGGTGTGAGGCATTGAGTTTGATAGATCTTTTGTCCATACCACGCGTTTTCTAACCGCTGAGGTTCCACCATCCATCTTTCTATCACCAAAGAGTGTTAATTCTTTTTAAATAGTTCAGGTCTTGAGTCTGATATACTATGCATTGGTTCTACATAAAACTTCATTTGGAGGTTCTACCGCCTATCTTCGTGTTGGATTGTTTGATTGCATCATGCTTTCGGTTTAATATACCTACTGTTGGGTCTACACGTGCCTTAGAAGTTAAGGATTATCCAATCTACTAACTTAGAGTGAGTATCTTGGGATTATTCTGTTTTAGCCATCACAAGCTGACCATGGTAACATCAATTGGTATAAGAGCAATACTCTATGCCTGATTTTATCATTCTATCAATTCTATCATCTTCTCATCTTTTTTTTTCAATTCATCTCCTATTCATTTTTTTTCATCTAGCAAAAAAACAAAAACAAAAATGCAAAAGATAAAAAAACATAAGGCATTAGTAATATATTTTCTATTTTCAATGCAAAAGACCAAAAGTTATTGGTCCTATATTTTCTATTTTCAAAACAAAAATGCAAAAGACCAAAAGTAATTCAGCTCTAATTTTTTCCAGCTGATTTAATTTAGTCTAATTCATAACCTTGGTAATATATTTTCTATTTTCAATGTTGTCTAGTTTTTAGAACAAATCTTTCCTATAAATACTCTTGTAATTCATTCAGAAAAAATAAACTTTTTTTTTTGGAAACCATGTGAGAGTGATTCTCATCTTTTTTGGTTTATCAAGTGTTCTATATTACACATGTGTTCCCTTTCTACCAGCCAAAGTTTTTACGGTTCGTTTTTAAATTTTTTGATATAAGGCATTGAATTTGATTTACCTTTTGTTGCTATCACGCGTTTTTTATCCACTGAGGTTCCACCATCTATCGTTCTATCACTAGAGAGTGTTAGTTGTGTTTAAAGAGTTCAGGTGCTGAGTCTGATACAATCTTCATTGATTCTACATAATTCTTCAATTGGAGGTTCCACCGCCTATCTTCTTGTTGGAACGTTTGATAGCAACATGCTTTAGGTTTAGTATACTCATTGTTGGGTCTAACCGAGCCTAAGAAGGTTAGGGTTATCCAATCTACCAACTTTGAGTGAGTATCTTAGGTTGCTTCTATTTTAACCATCACAAGCTGACCAGAATCATATCAGTCTCCGAACCATTTATAAACTAGTTTTAACCAAAATCAGACCAATTTAAATCAATTTTCTATCCTAAACCAATAAAAAAAATTTGAAAAAAAAGAAAAAAAAGAATCTTTAGATCTAAGAACTTATATTTCATATCTTTAACTTGGAAAAACTCCCAAGAACACAAAAACTCAAATTTTCAAAATCTCTAGAACGATTTTTTAAATTGGTTTCATTTTAAGAGTTTAAGATACTTAATCTATTTCTCATCACTAATCCTCATCCAAAACAAAGGTATGGCCTCCAAAACTCAACCATTTCTACTTTTAAAGTTAATGCAACTTCTAAATTTTTCATGGTTTTGATTAATATTTGTAATATTCTTAGGAAACTAGCTTTTCTAAACTTGTTTCGTGATGATTATTGCATAATTATTGAGTTTTAATCATGATTGTCACTTAAATTTGATTTTGGAAAATTGTTTAAAAAATTTTTGATCTTGAACTCAAATTTAATGTTTTCAATGATGGTTAATGCATTCATTGGACCCTTTTTAATATATATGTTTGATTTTTATAACTCTAGCTGCTTAATTCAAGTTTTTGAAAGTTTTTGTGAAGTATGAATAGTACACTTAAAAATTGCATAAAACCATTGGAAACTTGGATTTAATGATGAATATTTGTTGTTAATGCATCAATGAGTTTCTATATGCATTTATATCATTATTAAAAGTTTTAATTATGTTACAGTGTTTAATTTTAAGTTTCTTAAACACTAATTTTTCTTCAAGTTCTATATGCATTTATATCATTATTAAAAGTTTTAATTATGTTACTGTGTTTAATTTTAAGTTTCTTAAACACTAATTTTTCTTCAAGAATTTGTTCTTTTTGTAGGATCTCGATGTATAGAATAAGGAGATCGTCAATGGTGAGAAGAGTATGGATAAAACTTTGATGATTAGAGAACATGGAGACACATATGGTACAGCCTTTCACCCAAGAAGAAATCCAACTAAGGCTAAGAAGAGACATGAAAAAGACATAGTTGCAGATGATAGTGAAGAAATTTTGAGTTTCCAACTTAGAGATGAAGATGATTAGATGGAAGATACAGAAACCATGCTTATACAATGTGAGAGATAAATTATCAAGCCTTCAGTACCTATGGCTATACCTAAAACCCAGCATAAAGTCAAGCCTAACCCCAAGGCCAAGAAGCAAAGGAGGCCTAGAATAGAGATGAAGCCAATTGGTCCAGAAATTCTTGAATAGCTTGATTATAATGGAGCTTTTAGAGATCTTAAAGTCATCCCGCACTTCAGATTGATGAGGACACACTTGATGTCCTAAGTCTAAGGATAGATGTTAAATGGTACCACAAAGCATTGGAGCTGAAGCAAATGATCCAAATGTCATTTCCCACCTATGAGAAGATGACAAGGGAGTTTCTCAAAATTGAAGTATAAGGTGGAGTCCTCGCATTCTCTATCAAGGATGTCTCTTATACTATCACCATTAGGAGATTTTGTGAGCTATTTGGATTTACATGCTACACTAAAACTTCTTTCAAGCAAGGTGAAGGCAGCAACTATGCGCAATGGAGCAGGGTTTCTCACAAACAACTAAAGTTATGACAGTTTAAAGCAAGCAAGAACACTCATCCAGCTATGAAGTATATGCACCAAGTCCTTTCTTGGTTGAGTTTTAGCAAGAATGAATATAGTATGGTGAAGAGATATGAATGTTTGATACCCATGGAACCTTTTCACGAAAACCCTGAAATGTTGAATATTGGATATATTCTAGCAAGAAGAATGGTTGAAGTCAAGCAAGATGTAATTAATAAGCACAAGATGATTACTGAATTTGGAGGAATATCTTTGGCGCCCAGGACACTATGAGATACTTCTAAAATCTTCCCAAAACATTATAGAATTCTCCAACACGCAGTGGATCATTCGGATCCAATGGTTTCTTCAATTGAACCAACCGGAGTCAATTATGGAATGTATGAAGACCGCTCGGTTTAATCAGCTGCAAACCAGAGTATGGCGACTAGGAGTACTTCTTAGACGTCTAAAGAAGTCCACAGAAACCTTCTCCTGCCCCAGCAACAATAGGATCCGACGGATCCTCTTGCTCCTCTAATTGCTATATCCGGATGCGTTCACACTTGGTACCATAAATCAACAAAGGCTAACTTATCTATTCTTCTGCGTTTTAGACGTCCTTTTTATCATTCATATGATAACAGAGAAGCTCACGTATCCCCTTAAGCCATCCACATAAAAAAGAGACCTTACTTGCAATATTTTGGTTGATTCCTTCGTTAAGGCACATAGACAGTTTTTTACATTAATTGTTCGATTTCTTTTTTATTTATGCTTTAGACCATTGTGTAAGAGCTCTATATAAAGCTCAGCTCGACCATATGTACAATTCACCTTTCAATCATCTAAGAAATATAAAAGTTTATTTTTCGTCTTCAAAGAAAGTGTCCTTGATAAACTCATTTGTCTCTAGAATTCATTTGAGTGATTCATTTGATTCTATAGATTGAGCCTGGAGGTTCTAAGTGTGTGAGACACTTCTGATCTTTTGGCAAAGGATTGAAACTTGTTTGTGTGAGTCAAACAAACCTTGATTCCCCACTGAGTGAGAGAGTCAATCGCCGGTTCATCACCACCATCTTCTACCTTCGTTTCACCTTCCACAAGCTTGGAGAAACATGGTATGAAATTAGTGGTATGACATGGTATGAAATGTGACATTTTCGAAAACCTATCTACCACCACAAAAATGGAATCCTTTCCGGTTTTAGTTCTAGGCAGTCCTAAAACAAAATCCATCGAGATGTCCATCCAAGGATGGGTAGGAATAGGTAAAGGAAGGTACTTACCTGTGGATTGTACCTTGGCCTTGGATCGTTTGCAAGTCTCACACCGAGTGCAAACTTTCACCACATCCTTCTTCAAATTCGGCCAATAGAAATGATTTTGCAAGACTTTGAGTGTCTTGTTTATCCCAAAATGGCCCATCAGTCCTCCTCCGTGTGCTTCTCTAACAAGCAAATTCCTCAAAGAGCAATTAGGAATACACAGTTGGTTAGAGTAAAATAAGAAACCGTCATTCTTGAAAAATTTTCCAAAGGCAAATTTGGAAGAAGAAATGAATGGTTCCTTAAAATCTAGATCTGAGGCATATAAATCTTTAATCTG